>JASDQU010192263.1:0-18237 GCA_032191745.1 Picea mariana | reverse complement strand
CATGGGTTCTCTTACTCCACAAAGCGTCTTCCCGTGAGGGCTTTCATCATAAGGGGACCACTTTGGAGTTCATCCATATTTACTTCTTATCAACCATGAAAAAACAATAATGAGTCATATTTACATCAAACACTATTGGGTCCATTACCCAAACCTTTGTGCTACGGGTCTTTCTTCAAGGGTTGACATCAATGACAACCAACCTTAATCAACAATGGATACAGTGAAGAAGAAGCACAAGTCTTTTAAATGGAGAGAGGAGGCCAAGAAGAGCTTCAATATACTGAAAGAGGAAATAACAGAACGACCAATTCTGGTCTTGCCAAATTTTGAAAAAACATTTCAGGTGAGATGTGATGCATGTGGAGTTGCAATTGGAGCAGTTTTGAGTTAGGATAATAGACCTGTTGCCTATTTCAGTGAGAATATGAATGAGACCAATAGAAAATACTCCACATATGATACGGATTTTTATGCCCTCATTCTGTTAGCGATCAAATAATTCATTCCGAAATTTGTTTGAAAAATGATTCCTCATATTGTGGAGGAATTTTGACTGCTTTCCCAAGATCTAAAAACAGATATGAAAGTACCATTGGAAAGCTTAGGATTTCTAGATGTCAATCGACTATTCAAGCATGTAAAACAGACTCTCCACGGCTCAAAAATTCAATTTTTCCCAAGGCGGTTTTCATTAAAAAATTTGTGCTTTCACCATCTCATTGGTTTTGAAATATGCTAGTTCGTTGTTGAAAGCTTTCCTTTTCACCAACTAAAGGGGTGGATTCAGGACAAAAGAGCTGGTGAAAGTGCAGAAGAGTATAGAAACGTCTTCTTTTTTCCCAGATCGTGATTTTTTAATTCCTGAACACATGGTAAAGGTGTCAAATGATGGATAATAATTAGGACAAGATAGAATATCTTTCTCATGAAGCTTTAAAGACATGTGGTGAGGAAATAACACCAAATGCCACAACAACTCTTGACAGAAAATCTCCCAGACATCAAAAACAGATTTTTGAATCTGTGATTTTCACCTACAGACTACCAAATAATGCTTTAGTTGTCAAATTCGACTTGTAATGATCAGATTAAATCTATTTGGTTAAATATTAGGTTATTTTATTGAATTAATTTTTGTACTCTGTTTTCCATATTTAGAAATCCAGATCCATGTTTATAGGATCTGAGATCTGTTGTAAAAGATATAAATACCTATCATTTGATAGAAGCAGGGGTTCAATTATGGATACAGAAAATACTTATTGTAAACAGAGTTTTCAGTATGATAATACAAATCACAGTTTTCTCTCTCTATTGATGTCAGATTCTCACATTTTCTTATGTACTCTTATTCAAGTTTTTTAGTTGCAGATGACTGTCATCTCATTGGTTAGCTCATAACTTGATTAATAGTTTCTTATCATTGTTTATTAAACCCTACATTTGTATTTGGTTTATAAGCATTGTTTTCTCACCCACTTAAAAGCTATCATCTGATTATTGATCTTTGAGAGCACTGGTTCATTTGATTCTCTTTTTGACTGTCTGAATCATCTGTAATTGAGTTATCCCATCGATCCACACATACAAAAATACAAAAACAAGTTTACCTTAAGTTACCAAGCATATTTGACCCACAACCACAAAGAGTTTCTTGGAGTGATAACAAATTGGCGTCGTTGTCGAGAGAGGAGATTGAAGCTCAGCTTCCTTGGGACACGACAAGATCCAACTTTGATGATAGACAAATTCTGGACACGAATTGGTTGTAATCATCTATCTGGGGACTCCATGAAGGAATATTCAGTGGTGACTCTATTGTTCAGAAATATGTTGGTGATTCCACTGGTATGAAATGAACAAGAGGTATGCATTCTATGATTTTTCAAGTATTTCTGGTTATCCTCATCCAGTGCCTAGTAGAGATGAATGGGAACGTAGTATTCCCATATTTCGAGGTGAAGAGTGGGAAGTTCCAGCTGAACATTTGTTGGACTTTCATGATTGCATGCATCAGTTACAAATTGTGCATGAGGATGTTCAGATCCAGCTCTTATGTTTCTCATTAGGGGGAATTGCTCGTGATTGGTACCGATCTCTGCCTATCGCTAGTTTCAGCTCTTTGGAAGACTTTCATGCTGCCTTTCATTTGTTCTGCAAAGAAATTTTTTCATCTGACCTTTTATTTTCTGAATGTTGTCATGAATTCAAATTATTGACTAAAGATTTAGATCATCACAAAGAGTATGTTGTTATAAGATAAACCTCTCATTGTGATAGTGATATTGATGATCTTCACAATGTTAGCCATAGTATATATGCTTATGATATTGTACCAAATGCATATATTGTCTTAGGCTGTCAAGAAGATCAAATTGTTCCCTTTGAAGACTTGAAAGATGATGAGCAGATTGACAGATCAACAGGCGAAAGTATTGGATCTGCAGTAGATGTTGAGGGCAATCCACATCTTCCAGATTTGCAGATCAAGGGAATTTGTAGTAACCTTGAGCAACAAGATTTTCAAAGACTGTCTTATCTCCAACTAGAGTATCAGAGACATTCTTCTTCTTATGAATATGTTATTTCAAATTATGATAAGGAAGGAGATGTTGAAAGATTGTTGTCTACTAGAACTTTATCTAATTCTATTCTTCAGAAGACAGATGATCATAAATGTGCGCATGCTGTAATTGATGCTTGGTACCAATCTGTTTTTCAACAGTCTAAAGAAGAATTTTTTAGTTTTGATATATCTTGTAAAGATATTATTGTTGAAGAAGAAATTGTTCGCTGTGATAAGCCAGCATATCATCATGATGAGACCAGATTACAGAGATATGGTGAATAGGACCAGAAAGTTTCAAATCAACAGTTCAACTTGCATTTTTCTCTGACAAAGGTTGAGCAGTCCACTTTCAGCATTAAGATCAATGAAAGCAATCGGCAGCTGCAATATAGTCAATTAGATCAGTAGTTCAAAGAGGTATTATTTTATGGTTTTAATGACCCTATCGCAAAATTTTTAGAATCTATGAACAACATATATGTTAAAGTATTTTGGTCAGATGAAAATTGGCTTTGTCATCAGTTCAAACTACTTTTCTGTTGGCCATGCATTCAATTATTTGTCGGGTAAAGATCAAGAACATGTTCAGTAAATCAGTATCTGATATGGCTTCATTGGAAGCATAAGTTTACTTGATTGAGCATCGGTACAATGGTTAGAGCAGGAGTAGGCAGTGAATAAGCTCATCATATGAGCAAGTAGATCATGTTCAGTTGTCGATTTCTGAAATAAATAGGTAGGCTGCAGGCAGAGAATGTATGTGTAGCAAGTTTGGTCTTCTAAAGATGTAGGTGGCTCGAGAAACAAGTTGAAAGCTACCAGTTTCAAAGGAAACACGCAAGAGTTTAGTGTTTTTTCAAATACATGGTGCATTTCAAGCAATAGCCCAAGAGAAATTTTCATTAAATTCCTATGCTAAGAGATCATATAGAGATCGATTCCCATATCTGAATATTACAGAGATTGAAGTTATTTCTTCCAAGATGTGAGTGTTGAGTTATTCACCATTCAATAAACCCTCTGTAAATTCATATGGCGCGCAGGCAGAAATCTTGTGGACAGAAGAATTTTCTACAAATATTTAGCAAATATCGGAACACAGAAGAATGTTCGATTGTGAATTCATCAACATTTGTATTTTGGGAGATTACTTCTACCCTGGGAAAGAAATCCAGAGATGATCGATGATATGATAGAACTTTTTATGTCAAAGGCACGCTTATTGCTGGGATCATCTATTTATGCAAACTTCAAATGGAAAATTTATGGGAAGTGTTTGCTAGTACCTAGGTCATTAGTAACTTGCTTTCACTTACCCTGTTGAAAATTGGAACGAAAGACAAAAAATCTCTGGCACACATTACTATTCATTGTGTGCCTTGGAACTGATGACTGGGAGATCTCTAAAAAGGCTACCATTTGAGAATTTCAACTGTGAATTCATTGTTGATCAATACATCAAATTATAGACAGTTTTTAGTTTAGCAGAAGATTAGGTGAAAAAGCTAAAATTTTTGGAGATAACATGGTCATAAATAGAGTTCCATACATTTTTTAGAAATTTAAATGTCAAAGTATAGGATATAACTTGTTTATTCCTATAATAAATCGATTTTCAAAAGGTATTTCCAAAAATCAAAGAAAATCTTTTCAACTGCTAATCTTTGTTTTGAAGCTGAAGCTAACCGGTGAAAGTCCAAGGTTTCAACGGCTAAATGGCATTTCTGAAAACAAGTGAGCCGGTGAAGCTTTCACTGAGTAAGTGTAGCCCTCAGTTTTATGATTTGTAGAAACACGAAGATTGTAGAGAGGAAGATGATGAGATGAAAAGTCCAGATCAGCAGTTCATCATGCATTTTTCTCAGACAGAGATTAAGCAGTTTGTATTTAACATTGAGATCTCTAAGGGAAACGAGCAACTTGATTATTTTCAGTTGATTGATTTAATGAATAAACAGCCAGGTTACAGGTTTGCTACAAGTTTTTATATGATAAATTGTAAAGGATAAATGACTCCATGCCCAATACTAAAGGCACAATATCTTCCAGGTTCTTGGAAACCTCGCATGGAGGTCTCCATCCCAGTTGGAGCCAGATGTTAGCGATCAAATAATTCATTCTGAAATTTGTTTGAAAAATGATGCCTCATATTTTGGAGGACTTTTGACTGCCTTACTAAGCTCTAAAAACATATCTAAAAGTACCATTGGAAAGATTTTGATTTCTAGATGTCAATCGACTATTCAAGCATGTAAAACAAACTCTCCACGGTTCAGAAATTAGATTTTTCCCAAGGCAGTTTTCATTAAAAAATTTGCGCTTTCACCAGCTCATTGGTTTTGAAATTTGCTAGTTAGTTGTTGAAAGCTTTCCTTTTCACCAGCTAAAGGGGTGGATTCAAGACAAAAGAGCTGGTGAAAGTGCAGAAGAGTCCAGAAATGTCTTCTTTCTGCCCAAATCGCGATTTTTTAATTACTGAACATGTGGGAAAGGTGTCAAATGATGGATAATAATTAGGAGAAGCTAGAATATCTTTCTCATGAAGTTTTAAAGACATGTGGTGAGGAAATAACACCAAATGGCACAATAACTCTTGACAGAAAATCTCCCAGTCATCAAAAATAGATTTTTGAATCTGTGATTTTCACCTACAGACTACCAAATAATGCTTTAGTTGTCAAATTCAACTTGTAATGATCAGATTAATCTATTTGGTTAAATATTAGGTTATTTTATTGTATTAATTTTTGTACTCTGTTTTCCATATTTAGAAATCCATATCCATGTTTATAGGATCTGAGATCTGTTGTAAAAGATATAAATACCTATCATTTGATAGAAGTAGGGGTTCGATTTTGGATATAGAAAATACTTATTGTAAACAAACTTTTCAATATGATAATAAAAATCACAGTTTTCTCTCTCTATTGATGTCAGATTCTTACCTTTCCTTATGTACTCTTATTCAATTTGTTTTAGCTGCATATGACTGTCATCTCATTGGTTAGCTCATAACTTGATTAATAGTTTCTTATCATTGTTTATTAAACCCTACATTTGTATTTGGTTTATAAGCATTGTTTTCTCACCCACTTAAAAGCTATCATCTAATTATTGATCCTTGAGAGCACTGGTTCATTTGATTCTCTTTTTGACTGTCTGAATACCATCTGTAATTGAGTTATCCCATTGATCCACACATACAAAAATACAAAAGCAAGTTTACCTTAAGTTACCAAGCATTTTTTACCCACAGCCACAAAGAGTTTCTTGGAGTGATAACACATTCAAGCCTTAAAGAAATGGAGACATTACCTTGTCCCACAAGAATTTGTCTTATATAGTGATAACTAGGCTTTACAATTCATAACTAGACATGAAAAATTGAATCAAAGGCATGCAAAGTGGATTGAGTTTATGCAGAAATTTACTTTTGTCATAAAACATATTTTTGGGAATGCTAACAAAGTTGTTGATGCATTAAGTAGGAGATGTTTGATTCTGCGGGAATTTCAAGTGAAGACCTTGGGCTTTGAACACCTTAAGGAAATGTACAATGATGACCCATATTTCAAGGAAGCATGTGTGAATCTTATGCTAAGAGATAGGAGCCAGTGGGAAAAGTATATGGTTCAAGGGGGATTGTTGTTCAAAGGCAATCAATTGTGCATACCAAAATTCTCAATGAGGGACAACCTTTTGAAGGAAAAGCATAGTAGATGATTGGATGGACATTTAGGCCATGATAAAACATTTGCACAGTTGAATAGTTCATACTATTGGCCAGGTATGAGGACAAAAGTGATAAATTTTGTGAACAGATGTAGAATCTGCCAACATGGAAAAGGAAAAATACAGAACATTGGATTGTATCAACCATTTCCAATACCAGAGAGGCCTTGGGATGCAATAAGAATGGATTTTGTGTTGGGACTACTAAGAACACAAACAGGATTTGACTCCATATTTGTGGTGGTGGATAGATTTTCAAATATGGCACACTTTGTCCCATGCTAGAAGACCAGTGATGCAACACATGTTGAAAATATGTTTTTCAAGGAAGTTGTGAGACTTCACGGCCTACCCAGAAGCATTGTCTCAGACAAAGACACAAAGTTTGTTGGTCATTTTTGGAGAACACTATGGAAGAAGTTGGGGATGGATTTCTCCTTTAGCTCAACTTATCACCCTCAGACAGATGGACAGACTGAGGTGGTAAACAGAAGTTTGGGAAACTTATTGAGGAGTCTGGTCACTGAGCATCATAATCAGTGGGATTTGATTCTGCCACAAGCAGAATTTGCATACAATGACTCACCAAGCATGAGCAATGGAAAGAGCCCATTCCAAATATTGTATGAAATGCAACCCAAGGGAGTATCTAAGTTGAGAGACTTGGAACATAGTGAGATCAGGAGCGTTGGAGCAGAAGATTTTGCTGCAGAAATGTAGAAGCTCCATAGCTAGATCAGAGGACAGTTGCAGAGTTCTAACCAAGAGTACAAGCACATAGTTGATCAACATCGTAGGGAACTTCAATTTGAAGTAGGAGATCAGGTTCTGACACATCTCAGGAAAGAAATGTTCCCTGGGGGAACATATAACAAGTTAAATATGAAGAAGATAGGACCATGTAAGATCTTGAGGAAGTTTGATGCAAATGCCTATGATATTGAGTTTTCAGATGATGTAGGCATATCACCCATATTCAACATTTCAAACATGTATCCTTACATGAAAGAGGACATAGAGGGATCATAATATCAAGAGAAGATTCAATGGGAGAAACAAATGCCTATAATAGAAAAACCACAGATGGAGAAGATCGTTGATTAGAGGATTAGCAAAAAGACCAGGAGGAAGACCTATTTTGAATATCTGGTCAACTGGAAGGGACACCCAATAGAAGATGCCAGTTGGGAAAATGAAGATGATATCTAGAAGCATGGAAAGCTAGTGTAGGAGCTCATGGACAAGATTCCATGATTTTTTGTCAAGGGGAGTATGATGCAGGAGCATCGTTAGAGAGCACGCGGAGCAGGACCACTCAGTGCCTGAGAATCTTTTCGGAATCTCAACCCTAGAAGTTATGGAGAATATTTTGAAGCATGCATGAACTCGCTGAGAAATCTTTTGAAGCATGCCTAAACTCAGCGCCGAGAAATCTTCTGAAGCATGCTTGAACAATCGTGAGCGAAGTGGGATTTTCCACTCCTGCTCTGGAATGCGACTGCACTAAGATAGTCGTTAGGTTAGGTTTTGGAGTAGACAAGTAGTCGAGGGGAACCCTTAGGACCCTCTGAGATAAATAAAGGTTTTGTACGCCCAAATGAGGTTGTTGCAAGTTAGGAGGAGATTTTTTGAATTTTAGTTGTTGTTTTGATGGCAGTTGTAGCCATTTTACTTTTGAATGAAGATAACAGAGGAAAATTGACCCAATGCATGGTGTGTACATTGTTTGCAATTCCTTGTTGTTATTGTGTTTTCATGAATGAATGAATTTCGTTACGAGTAGATGGAAATGTGAATGTTAGCATAATTTTCAATTGTTTCTCTTCTATCGAATCGGTGCAAGATGTGCACACAGAATGCAAGGAGTGTGTTAACGGGATCTATTTCGATCCTAAAGCTCAGAAGAGATAACACATAACTTTCCCTTTGCAAGGAGTGCAAAGTGACTACTGCAAGGCATGCACAGTCATCCATGAGAACTCAAATCTTGCATAAGAATCTGCTACAAGGAGTGCATAGATCCGAGATTCGACTAAGTGTCAAAGAGACTCTGCAAGAAGTCGAAGAATCATAAAAGGAGAACGTCGGGAGGGCAAGAAGAATTTATTTTCAAGAAATCCTTTGGATGTGAGTTATTGAAATCCCTGAATCGTAAGGACTGTGTGGGAAGCCGAAACCTTCACGAAAGGCCAAGCTCAGGAGGGATAGCACTTTTTAGAAGTGTATTCGAGGTCCGAGAGGTGGACTCACAGGAGGTTCAAAGGTAGAGACCTTTGAACACTTAGAAAACTTTATAAGTCAAAAGAGTCAAAACCTTAGGAGGGGGAGCGACAGTTGCCATCAGATCAGTTGCAGAGGAAAAGATATGGCCGTCAAATGTCACGCCCAGACACTCAGGAGAATGTGCAAAGGGAGATCAGATCTGGACCATTAGATCTAAGCGCGTGGATAAATAGTCTTTGGATGCAGAGGTAAGTGCACAAGCTTTAACCCTTTGGAAGTGCACATGGTAAGCAACCTCGCGAAGTCCCGTGTTCACGAAGGAGATATGAACCATTGGATCACAGGAAGTCTCAGACCATTGATCTAAGGCAAGCAGAGAGTCGGGGTTTCGGATATCGAAAGAAGGGAGATGAGCCATCTTTCGACCTCGCGAAATGCGAGGGAGAAAGAACGACCGTCAAATCACATGGATTGTGGATCGTTGACTTGATGTGAGTGGAGTCCGGATTTTAGATTTTGGAAATCGGTAGGACAAACAAATAAAACCTTCTGGGGACGCAAAACGCAAAACTACGAAGCACTCAAGAGGTTGGCCCCAGGTCATAGTGAGGGGTCACATCGTCAAAGGTTAAGGGAAGAGCTAGCATGCTCTAGGCCCCACTTCGAGAGTTCAGAGATCAGATAATTGGGGGTCGGCTTGCATGCAAATACCCAACACACAAAATCACGAAGCACCTTTTGAGTTAGGCGAGTGGTCATAGTCGCGGTCACATGAAGGAAGGAGCTTAACCAGAGAAGAGCTAGCGCCCATTCGGCGTGGAAATCGAATAATGCTTAGGAGAGGGCCCGCGGGTCTCATACGACCTATGTATTTGGGGAAAGGACCCATGTAAGTGCTTTTGGGGTCTAGAAGAAACCCAAAGAGTCGATCTGACTCAGTATATTGATTGATCCTCGACCGAGAGGTTAGCAACCCCAAAGGAAGAAGGGGGGGTCTGCATCAGTACTACTCTACTTGGATAACTTAACTAAACTCCTTAAGAGAGTCCTAGGCTCTTTATTTTCTTGGGTATTTATTGTACCAAAGTGGTTTTAAGATCCCTTAAGTGCAAATGAAAAGACAAGGGAATAATCACTTCCCTCCAAACTGAATGGGGTACTCTCTACTTGTAATACCCCCAATTTAAATCCTTATATTGAACTAGAACGCATTATGTAAATGTGACTTAGGTTGGTGAGATGATAAAGTTGAAAAGGGGTGAGAGTGCCTAGGAAATTTAATCATTCTATATGTATTAATAAAATACATCATTCGCTGCAAGATGGACAAGGACAAGAGATAGGGGGCTATGATTCCATGAGAGAGGGGGCTAAAGGGGCTAAGTCTTTTCAATATATTTTATTTACCCATCTTGGTTTTAATTGAGAAAAGTGGTTAGGTGAGCTTCTTGGAGGGAAGGCCATGTGGTTCTTGATTTCCAAGTAAATATATAAACCCCTCTTTGAGATGTTTGGGGGTTCACTCTTACACTCTTTCCTTGGGTTCTTCTTCATTCACTCTTGCTCATTCATGTGCTCTTGGTTTGGGAATGGAAATGAATGGTTGGAGGTAGAAATCCTTTGCTAGATGGTTGTGAGGAATTAATGATCATTCCAAGAGGGAATGGATGCATGTGTGCATGAGATTGATGATAGTTTTGAAAGAACTATTCACAACTGAGAATCCTTGGAGTTTCCAGCATGGATATTTCCTTACTAGTAGCATTGGAGCCCTGGAGAAAAATGGAACAGCCTAAGGGACCGCATGGCAGAGAAAAGGGTTCATTTCTTTATATTGTGCAGGCTGGAGGGAAAGAGAGATGGAAATTAGGATTTTTGTGTGGTTGGGAAAACATGAGAGCTTGTTATCTAATTGGTGTGTTTTTTAGATTTGTCCTAGGACCCATCCTTGTGGGTTCATAGCTATGGATTGAGGGTGACAATGTTGTTGAGAGTGAATGAACAACGGTGTCTATGGTTGGGAGTGTTAGGATATTTAGACACTTAGGAGTTAGTTAATATCTACTTGGTCTAATTTGACGTTAGGTAAAAGTGTGTTTCTTAGTTTGTTTCTTTAGTATGCATTAGTAAGCCTTTGTGGTTAGAAAATATGATGGTCACGATTTGTTTCTGACATAGAGTGATCTGACGGTCCATATTCTCCTCGATCTTAACGACTACATTGATCTGTGGCTTAACACCCGATTGGTCCATGATCTCTATTTAGAGAGCATGGATGCCATTTTCCAATGATCAATTGTGAGAAAATCTCTTGTAAAATATCTCTGTAATCTTTTTATTTTGCATTAATAAACTTCTCCAAGTGGTCATGTTGGTTGGGTCCGTGGATGTTTCCCCATAGTGTTTTTACCACGTCAAAACATCGGTGTTTTGATATTTGATCTGGTTGTGTGAGTGGTTACTGAAGGTGTTCATCCGCTGTTGGAATACCTTTGTTGTCGAACATGGTATCAAAGCCTGTTTGAAGACCCGCTCCTATTGTAGATCAAGATCGTGAAACCAAGTTGCCTCATCTTCGTTTTCTGCCATTTTTGTACATTTTGGGCTTAGAGGAATATTCCATTCCATTTGGAGTGCTCTTTTCAATCAACAACATTTTTTGTTTCACTCGAAAAGGTTGATGTTTTCCCAAGATACGACTATTTCAGTTAGATCTGAAGGTATAAACCTCAAATACTCCCTTTTTAAATTTTTGCAGAGTATTATTTTGGTTTTATTTTGGTTTTCTATTTTATTTTTTCGAGTTGCTACTCTTTTGGATATGCGTATTCTCTTTGCCCCACAACCTGTGTGATCTTGACAAATCAGAAACAGATTAGAAAAGGTGCATTTTACGGGTAATCTAACCGAGATCTAACCCTTGTTGTCATCAAGAAGCGAAAGTTTTTCTTGTGTGAAAAGATTTTTTTATGAGCATGCTCTCCAAGGCCATTTTCAACAACAACAACAACTCCAATCCTCTTGCTAAATAGTACAATATGTTTTGCTAGCTCACTTGGTTAAAAGTTTCCATATTAAGTAAGAGGTCTTGAGTTCAAGTCTCTATTTGTGTTACTTTTTTTGAAAAAGTTCATGCATCCATTGTAAAGTGTATTTCACTTCAAGTATAAAATTGAATCACTATAAGTAACTTTAATATTTTATTTTAGAGTTATTTATTTTGCATGCAACTTTATTTTATAAAGTAACTTCATTGTAAAAGTGATCCCCGCTTCTTTTTATAAAAATTGGTCACTTCATAAAGCAACTTATTTGTAAAAGCGAGGTTATTTGGAGGGGTATCACCACCATGTCGTTCTTTGGTTACCATTTATGCCTTTTTTTAAAGGGCATAACTTTGACATCCAAAGTTTGTTTTGAGTGCTGTTTTTTTTTAAACCATCTAATTTTGCAACATCTTTCCATCCAGATCATCAGTTTCAATTTTTGAATCCATATTATCTGCATATTTAATATGGATTCTTCCAGTGATCTTTTTCTTACTAGCACCAACTACTTCTAATGAAAATCCCATATGGAGGATTTATTAAAAAATAAAGGCTTGTAATGAATTACCTTGGGAAAGGAAAAAGAACCCACTGATGTTGATAAGAAAGTCAAATGGGATAATAGGAGTGACGAAGCACGTGGATTGATCGGAATGTCCATCTCTCTTGATTTAAGGTTCCGCCTTCAAGAAATTGATGACCTCGATGAATCTTGGGAAAATCTTGAATCTATGTTTGGTAAACACAATATTATCCATGCACATTAGTTAGAAAATAAGATATTGACTTTAAGTCCAAATGATTTTTCTCGCATTGAAGACTATCTATCTAAGTTTAAAACACTTGGAATTTTATGTGAAGAATGTACCATAAATCTGGAGGAAGAGTGTTGCATATATATTATTCTTTCTAAGATAGGTAGTGCATATTATGTGTTTGTATCTACCTTTTATGCCATGAGAGAGGCTCTAGAGAAAACTTATCAAAAACCCCCTCTTTATTCATTTTGTGATGCTTTGATTAGAGATCAAAATAAGCTTGTACAACTTGGAGTGATCAACACTACAGGTACCTCCATCAAAGTCTTAGTCACCCAACAGAAAGATAAACCCAAGAATCCAAAGAAGCAACATCCTCGCCACAACAAAAAGAAAAACAAGGATCCCAAACCCACTCATCCAACTTCAACTCCTAATGGTGACAAAGGAGAAAAATCTAAAAATAAGAAGATTGTCATACATTGCAACTTTTGTGGTAAAGATGGTCATGATGAGTCCAAATGTTTCAAGAATATGGAAGCTTTAGAAGCAACGATGAAAAACTACAACATCATTATTGATTCTTCTTCTTCTTCCTCTTCTTCTCATGGACATGCACTTTCTGTTTCCGGTTTCTCCTTCAATGCAACTTCTACTTCTTCTTCTGATGAGTGGCTTAATTATTCTAGAGCATCTTATCATATGGCTAAGGACAAAGCCATATTTTCTACTCCAAATGAATGTAACACCAAGAAAATATTTGTTGGTGATGATAGATCTCTTAGTGTTGTAGGATTTGGAACATTTCAAGTAGATAATAGTCATTTCAATGAAGTATTATGTGTTCCAAGTCTCTCTTGTAACCTTCTATCGGTATATCAAATCACCCATTTAGGTGAAGGTAAAACCATAGAGTTTTCACCTCACCATGTTGTAATCAAGGATCTAAAAGATCCTAAGCATGTTCTTGCAGCTGGAATCGTTGATGATATTACCAGGTTGTACAAGTTTGACAACTTTGGGTCATCATCTTTTTCATCATTTTTTGTTTCTCATAGCAATGACTTGAGAAAACTTTGTCATGAGTGGTTTGGTCATCTAAAATATCGCTCATTGCAGAAACTATGTAATCAACATATGGTGACTAGTATTCATCTTGTTTCATGCAGAGATGGTGGTTGTATCGGTTGTGTTCTCGACAAACATCATTGGGACAGTTTTGACAAACATGCCTCTTGGCACGCCTCGAGCCCTTTGAAGCTTGTTCACAGTGACTTGTGTGGTCCACTTTCTTCTCCTTCTCTTTCTAGGTGCAAGTATTTCTAAACTTCAATTGATGACTTTTCCAGACGTACTTGGGTTTACTTCTTAAAACTTAAGAGCGAAGTTTTTGGCAAGTTTCTGGCCTATAGGGCCCTTGTAGAAAAGCAATCTGGACATCAAATTCAAAGGTTAAGAACAGATAATGGAGGTGAATATGTGAACAATAATTTTACAAGTTACTGCACTACACAGGGCATCCAAATGCAACACATTGTTCCACATACACCACAACAAAATGGTGTTTCTGAGAGAAATAACTGCACATTCAAAGAAATGGCTAATTGTGTGATCCAATCTAAGAGATTAAGTCTAAAGTATTGGGAAGAAGTCATCAACTATGCAAATTACATAGTAAATCACACTCCCACAAAGGATCTTTAAAAAATAACATTGGAAGAGCATGGACTAAAATTAAACCAGATGTAAGTCACTTTTGTGTATTTGGCAGTATAGCATGGGCTCACATTCCTAATGAGAAAAGGAAAGCATTGCAGCCTAAAAGTGAGAAGTGTATGTTTGTTGGTTATTCTAAAGATGTCAAAGGTTACAGACTTCTTCATCCACATTGTAATAAAACTATTATTAGAAGAGATGTTAAATTTGATGAAAATCTCTTGGCCCACGAGCCTAATTCGACAATTGTGCCTTCTTCGGCCTGCAAGCCATCTTCGACGTTTGTGCCTTCTTATGTTCCTATTCTAGTTTCTTCTTCAGATGATGACAGTGAGGATGAAAATCCACCTTCGCCTACTCACCATCCTCTTGATGATTCCATTGAACACGAACCAACACCAACACCACCGCTTCCTAGATGGGTCTGTTCAACACGAGAAACAACTGGTGATCTTGTTGGTGATCCTTCAGATCATGGTCAGACACGTTCTTAGTTCAAACAAGCCTCTTCTCTTTTGGATCAAGTTTCATAGACTCATGATCCAGAGACATTTGCAGAAGCTTCGGGTCATCCAGATTGGGATACAACAATGAATGAAGAGTATCATTCTTTAATGGAAAACAATACTTGGGATCTTGTTCCTCTTACAAAAGGAAGAAAAATTGTTAGATGTAAATGGGTCTACAAAACTAAGTATGCATCATATGGAAGTGTTTAAAGACACAAAACTCGGTTAGTTGCCAAAGGATTTTCCCAAGTTGAAGGAATTGACTATAATGAAACCTTTTCCTCTATAGCCAAAATGAATTCCATCCTCCTTGTTCTTGCCCTTGCTGCCTCACATAAATGAGAGGTCCATCAGATGGATGTTAAATCCAGCTTCTTGCATGGGTATTTGCAAGAAGAAATCTACATGGAAAAATCTCTTGGCAATGTCCAAAATGACTCTAGCCTTGTTTGTCGCCTTAAGAAATCTCTTTATGGTCTTAAGCAAGCTCCCCGAGGTTGATATGCCAAAATGGAAAACTTTCTTATTGACACCTGATTTTCTAGATGTCGTTATGATCCTAATGTCTATACCAAAAAAGTAGGAAGCCATCTCATAATCCTTCTCCTTTATTTTGATGACCTTATCTTCACTAGTAGTAACTCAAAACCTTTAAACCATGTGAAAACCAACCTTAAGACGAAATTTGAAATGACAGACTTAGGATTTTTGCACTATTTCCTTGGCCTCCAAGTTTTGCAAACCAATGAAGGAATTTTTCTTTCCCAGTCTAATTATGCTTGTGACCTTCTTCATCGATTTCACATGCAATATTATAAACCATCCCCTTCTCCCTTATAATCCAGATTCAAGCTTGTTGCCACTTGTACTTCTCCCTAAGTTTATGCCACCTTGTACCATCAGTTAGTTGGTAGCCTCTTATACTTGACTCATACTCATCCTGATATTTCTTTTGTTGTTGGTCTTGTTTCCCAGTATATTCAAACACCCCATGAAAGTCATTGGAAAGTAGCTAAAAGGATACTTCGATATGTCCAGGGTACAGTTCAGTTCAAGATACATTACAGTTCAGGGGGGACTCCTTTATTGGTTTGTTTCATTGATTCAGATTGGGTCGGCGACCCTGATGATCGGAAGTCTACTGCAAGTTATGTTTTCAACCTTGGTTCATGATTTGTCACTTGGGCCTATAAGAAACAATAGGCTATTGCACTTTCTTCAACAGAAGCAGAGTATTGAGCAGTGGTAAATGAAATTCATGAAGCCTTGTAGCTTCAACAGATCCTTTCATAGTTTGGATTTTAGCAGCAGCATCCAACCAACCTTTGGTGCGACAATCAGAGTGTCATCAAGCTCGCCAAAGACCCAGTTCAACATCAACACAGAAAACACATTGAGCTACACATGCACTTCATCAGAAATCTCATTCATGATCAAGTTATTAAAGTGCTCTTTTTCCCTACAAAAGATCAAGTTGCAGACATTTTCATTACAGAAGCGAATTTTTCCAAACTTCGATCTATGTTTTGAGTTCAGGAAGTTGTCATTAAGGGGGGATAGGCTCTAAGGCCTCCTTCCTTATTCTATTGTGTCACTATTGTAAATCTTTCAATCCTATCCCAAGTTGTTCTTAAGGGGGGATGTTAGTATGTTCAGACACTTAGGAGTTAGTTAAGATCTTCTTGGTCTAATGTGTCGTTAGGTAAAAGTGTGTTTCTTAGTGTGTTTCTTTAGTATGCGTTAGTATGCATTTGTAGTTAGGAAATCTGATGGTCACGATATGTTTCCGACAAGAGTGATCTGACGGTCACGATATGTTTCTGACATAGAGTGATCTAACAATTCATATTCTCCTCAATCTTAACGACTACATTGATCTGTGACTTAACACCCGATTGGTCAATGATCTCTATTTAAAGAGAATGGAGGGTCATTTGTCGATGATCGATTGTGAGAAACTCTCTTGTAAAATCTCTTTGTAATATTTGTCTTTTGCATTAATAAACTGCTCCAAGTGGTTGTGTTGGCTAGGGACGTGGATGTTTCCCCGTAGGGGTTTTACCATGTCAAAACATCGGTGTGTTAATCTTTGATCTGGTTGCGTGAGTGGCTACTGAAGGTGTTTGTCCTCTATTGGAATACCTGTGTTATCGAATAGGGAGGAACGTCCTTGGTCTGTAGCCAATTGGTGAATGTTTACTTGAAAAGATAAGTGTTCTCTATGTTTTCTGTATAATGTATATTCTGCTATGTATTTATTTATCTATGAGATGTATTTCTATGTGCATTCTTTTTGGTTATTTGTTTTGCATGATACATTGTTCCTTTCTTGGATGGTTTAACATGAATTTTGATTACTGCATGTGTGGTTATTGCTTTCTTTCATGCTTGATTTCAAATTAGTTATTATCATATTTTGAAATTGATTCAAGAAGTGTTATTTAACATAGCGTGGTTATCCTGTTTGATCCAGGTGGATATTGGTGGTCACCCACCTATTCCAACTGGCTCCTTTTGTCAGTTTTTAGTTTAGAACGTTATTTTGTATTGCTTTGTAATTGTGGGTTCTACACTTTTGGGGTTGTATGAAGCCCCACACATCCTCTAGGTGGATACGGGTGTCCTCTCGCCTAATCCAACTTGCTTATTTTGTATATTTTCATGTAAGCACATCTTGCTTATACTTCCAGGGCCATTTTGGGGCCCTAAACGTTGTTAGTTTTTCTCACCACAGTCAAATTGTAGACGGAGTTAKATTTTGACAATGGAATGTGTAGCTCTCTGAAAGACCTTTCCAATGGGCCATCACGCACCGAAAACAGAGGTTGTATGCAAAAGTTATGACCCTGGGAAGTTGAGGTACCAAATTACACCAACTTACCCATAGGGCCCACATGACTTTTGGTGTTTCACCTTCTAGTGTTAGGTTTTTGGATGTCTATGGTTTTGGAATTTATGTTTAACATAAAAAGGCCTTCATTGTAATCATATTTTTGCAAATGAGCGTAGCCTTCACATCTCTTCTCAGAGATAAAGCTGCCACAATTCTAGCAACTCTTGCACTCTGTATTTTTACACTCTCTTTACAATTCTTTCATTAATAGAAATCAAGTATTGTTGTATTTCTCTATTTTTGGAAATTTTCATGAGTGTTTCATCGTAATATATCTTCTTTCATTTCGTTCCAAACATAATCTAGATCAGTGGTATCAAAGCGGTCTGCTCTTTATTTATTTTTCTTCATGCATGTCCCCGACAAGATCTAGGTACAAGAAGTTGGGACTCGAACCAATTGAGCCATTGCAAGATCAGTTGTGCCGATCCCAACAAAAACCCATGGGGAATGAAAAAAAATATGATGGAGCAAGATATCCTATTAAAATTTTGCTCAAGGAATCCCTTGCATGACAAAGGAATGAAATGATGGACAACTTTGCACAGATCCTTCGATGACTACCCACAGGAGAAGCATATTCATCAAGCGGCCAGGAAACCCCCTTCAAGGTGTTAACTCCCAAAATAGCACCGTCATTTTGGTCAGGTTTTACGGTGGATAGCATGGTTATTGATGGTTTCCTCGATTCATTGTTGAGTCTTTTAGCTGCAAAATTTTAGATTTTGGTTTGAATTAAATTTGGATTGTAAAGTCTTCTTTTTCAAAATTGTCATTTTTTACTTTC
>JASDQU010192262.1:20997-32909 GCA_032191745.1 Picea mariana | reverse complement strand
GTGTAGTATGTAGGATGTACTAAATGGTTGATGCTTTAATGATCATTGATTCATCACTAATCAATTAGTTAAATGATCTTATATCTATGTTTTCATGTTTTTTGCAATTGATTCAACATTATATATATATATATGCATCAAAATATATATTTTTTATGTATTATATAAAAAACGCTCCCGCTCCCGAAGATTTTTGAAAATCTACGCTTCCCGCTCCCGCTCCTCGCTCCCAACAGCCTTGTTTCCAAGAAATGAAGTTGCTTGATCCATCAAGCTTATCTTCCACCAAAGTTCTATTCCTCATGGTTTGCAGATTCTTCCACAAACCCTAACAGCTAGGCTAGGAAACCTAACAACTAGGCTAGGCTAGCAACCTGAGGTTTCGCTGGACTTATGACTGCCAACAATAAGCCTTGAGGGTCAGAAGAACATTGGTGAGCTGCAAAAATCCTTCAATGAGCTACAGAAACCCTAAAACTGAAATTCTACAGAAACCCTAGGGCCAAAAATAAAAAATTCTCGGAATTGCAATCTAAGAGTCTCTGGAGGTGCGTTGAAGGAGGCCGTACACTCCTATGCAGAAATTAACCCCAACGCTCAAGTGTTGAAACTGGCAAAAGAAGGGGAGTCGATTTTTTGCAGTTGCAGCAAAAGGTGGACGGTTGGTTTCTTCAATGGCCTGGGCAATGGTCTCTTCAAGAACTCTGCTCTAAAACCATGTTGAATTTTAATGCTTAGCTCATGCACATGTGGTTTATTTCAATTTATCATGTACTTGAACCATAAACAATGTAGCATTACCATATACAATAGCTACAGTAACCAAGATCACAAGAAGAATAACCATGCAYAAGAACACAAGAGTTTATCCTGGGAAAACCCTTCTCAAACAAGGGAAAAACCCAGCAATCCTTTGCTATATTCTCAAGAGAAGATCCCCCACACCATAGACCTTAGCACACAAGAGGGGGCTTACAAAACCTAGAAACTTATGCCCAAGAGAGGTGCGCACTTCAGCCGTACAAGTGTTTGCTAAAATTATGAGATGACAAGTGAGTGAGTGTGATCCACAATGGTGATCCACTTTTATTTATACAAGAACCGACACAGCAAAAGGTGCGTCTATTGGCATAATAGGGCCGACCTCATTAACTTAATAATATAATTAATCATTACACAATATTAATTATCTTTCACATGGTGGGGCCGACCTGTACCCTTTACAACATAATTAGGGTTACAAGTAAATCTTACTCTCAGACAATATAGCAAGGATCTCTCTCATCCACTAGTGCTCAGCCACTAGGGACACGTCCATCTGTGCTCAGCCACAGGGACGTCACACTCAACAAATCACTCAACTGAGTCCACAGGAGTACCATCTGGACCACCATCTCAAGTCGACTCAACTAAGTCCATAGGAGTACAAAGCAGGAGACAATCTCAAGCCAACTCAACTCAGTCTAGAGGAGTACAAGGCAGGAGACCATCTCAAATCATCTCAACTTAGTCCAGAGGAGTAGACAGGAGACCACACGTCATAACAACTCAATCCAGAGTCTAACGCACACCCATCACATGGGCACACCCAACATTTGGGCTCCCTCACACATATGTCTCAACTCGGTCTAGAGGAGAACGATCTGGAGGATGTCTCATGAAGCTGCAATCAACAACAAAATTTAGGAGCCAATTTGCTCTTTCCTTGTTGCTTAAGAGATAATTGTTTGTAAGGTTGGAGTCTTACAAACACCCAATTGCCTTCTTCGAACTCTCTTTCTGATCTATATTGATCTGCTTGTTGTTGCATTCAATTGTGAGTTGTTGCTAAGTTTTCTTTTAATTTGATGATTTTATGCTCTTCAACTAGTTGATTCCTTACTGCTTGGACTTTTATGTCAATCAGCACAAACTCTTTCCATTTGGGTGGTTCATAACCATATAAGGCTTGGAAATGAGTCATTTTTGTTAATTTATGAGCTTGATTTAAAACTGAAAGTACTTCTTTAAATTCTGACTATACTTTGAACTTAGTTTAACATCATTCATAAACCAGAATGGCAATAATCATAAGAATTTACCAGCATCCAAGATCACACATGTAACCTGGGGAAACCCTATACAGGGAGAAAAACTCCAGCAAACAATCTCCTTTTATTGCATTAATAAAGTATGATCACTTACAAAATATCCACCATGAATAATCTACTCTTAAAGAGTTTGTCAATGACTCTAACCTGACTGTAGACTGTTGAGAAACCTCGTTGTTATAAACTTTGTTATAGGCCAGCCTTGAAGGTGTACCTCGCTACTTTCTTGGACTGGTATGTTGCCCTTTATTTGACTGTTATAGCTGCCTGTTTTTGCACTGATATGGTTGCCTTTATTGACTGTTATAGCAGCCTGTTATTGGATTGATATGGTTGTCTTTAAGCTGGACTGGTATACACCTGTTTCCACTCTGTTATGGACTAATATATCACTCTTCTTCCTCACTCATACGCTACATAACAATTGTTTAGAAGAGAGGGTCGACCTCTTGCTTAAATAGGAGTGGAGAGGTAGAGAGGAGATGGCTTGAAATAGCCTAAGTGAAAGGATGTTGAAGTCAACTCAACCATCAGAATTAGAACTGACCATTAACTCAGCAGTAAAAAATAGAACTGAACTTACCACTTCAGTTAGGAACTCGCCCTTGACATTAGATGCATGTGAACTCCTTAGCATGCACACGACATGCATGCATGCACACGACATGCACACGACATGCATGACATGCATGCATGCACATGACATGCATGCATGCACACGACATGCATGACATGCATGCATGCACATGACATGCATGACATGCATGCATGCACATGACATGCATGCATGCAACATGCAACTAGACATGCATGCAACATGCAACAAACTTGACAACTTTGACTCTCACCTAGACATGCAACTTTGAGTTTTTACAACTTGAGTCTTTACAAAGCAATTCAAATTTCTTCACGGTGGAAGGTGTTACATGTGCCAAGGCACTAGATCAATACATTACATCATTTGCAATATCAGGAAGATCATTTGTTTCTAGCTCATAGGAATTTTACATTCAACCTAACTTTTGCTAGATGCCTTGACTTTTACTCATGGCTCACAAGGCTTGGCTAGGCTCACAGAGGTGGTACATTTCCCCTGACTTTTGCCTAGTTTGTCTATGTTCACAGAGGTTGTACATTCCCCTGACTTTTGCACTAGACTGTCTATGCTCACAGAGGTTGTACGTTCCCCTTGACTTTTGCATTAGACTTACATAGCATCTCGTTCGTCCTGACTTTTGGTTTGACTCATAGAGGTTGTACGTTCCCCCTGACTTTTGCATTAGACTTACATAGCATCTCGTTCGTCCTGACTTTTGGTTTGACTCATAGAGGTTGTACGTTCCCCCTGGCTTTTGTCAATACCTCACAAGATTGGTTGATTCTCCAAATCTCCCTGGCTAGCCTTAGTGTGGCCCATATGGCCTCTCATTGGAGAATGACTGTCAATGCTACTAAATTTAACAATTTTAGCTAAAGTGTGATAGGTAGAATTATACCACCATTCAATTAAATGTAACCATTGGGACCACTTATTTTGCTTATCTATTACAAAACAACAGAGGTAAGTTTCTAAGCATTTATTAACAATTTTTGTCTAACCATCTGTTTGCGGATGGTATGTTGAACTCATATTAAGGGATATTCCAGTTTGCTTGCAACCAGAGAGATGAGATGTTGGACGAACTCCATGCCATTCAAACAAAATAACTATCAAAAACAAGTTTCCCATGCCATTCATAGATGAGATGTTGGACGAACTCCATGGAGCAAAATACATCTCGAAATTAGATTTTAGGTTAGGGTACTACCAAATCCGAGTAAGGTTTAGTGACAGGAAGCTCTGAGTAAGGTTATAGAGTTGCTCTCATGGTATGTTATAGAGTTGCTCTCTATGGATCTTACAGTGGCTCTGTTTCTATGACTTCAGACTAAGGACTTAGGAAACTACCCTAGCCTAGGGGGAAACCCTAAAGTCAATTAAGCTAAGTCATTATAGATTAGAGTGGAAGTGCGAATTAGCTTAAATTGATTAGCACAATTAACCCAAGAAACCAATCGTGTACTTCAAAGATGTTGCAAAAAAATGTGACTTGGAGAGTTACAAAATGGTTTAGTGACAGGAAGCTCCATGGAACGCTTCATTACTTTACATGTCAGTCTATAGATGATAGATTCATAGCATTTAACAACTAGACTCTAGAGTCTAGCACAATTTAAACTTTATTGTTTTGGACTTTTCCATCTTCATAAGTCAGTGCAGATGGCCTATTTTGTAATCATAACTATTTGGTCATGACTCATGTTATTGTTGACAGTTACTAGATGACTGATTTCATTCCATAACTTAATGGTCTACTTTCTATTATATGGCTTAAAAAATTGTACGTTGGTTTGTAAGTTTGTAATTGCTAGATTCTAGATGGTTGATGCTCGAATGATTAATCATTGATGTACTACTACTTACTACTATGGATGCCATTTTAATGTTACAATGTACAAATATGCATGTTTTCATACATTCTGCAGCTAATTTGTCTTTCTGCATGTTTTTTTAATATAAACGCAATATATATAGAATAGACACTTCGCTCCTGAGGATTTTTTGAAAATGACGCTCCCGAACCTCTGCTTCCTAAAAACGCTTTCGCTTTGCTCCATGCTCTGGCAACATTGTCTGAGTCACTTGCTAGATGTGACTAATTAATCCTCTGCCTCACAGGTATATAGTTGCAGTTGTGCCCTCGCAACCATTTATCTCCACTATACCTACATTTGTTTACCCATTTCTTATCTTGGTTCTGGTGTCGAGTTTCATCTTCCCTTAAATGGGGTGGTACATACTTGTTAGACTTCTCCGTAGAGTTTTATTTGATTTTTCATTGGAATATCTGTTTGATTTTTCTGGACTTGTGAATGATGGCCAATTGAACTTGCTTTTTTGTTCAATTAGTTTTGTTGCATGCCTAGATTCCTCAATAGTTTTAGGGTTCCATAGTTTTATTTCACTACAAATGTAATCCTTCAACCCACAGATATACATTTTTAGTAATTGCTCATCTGTGAATCCGCATTGTCTTATTGCCAGAACTTCCCATTTGTGTGTATAGTCATTTATTTTTCCTTTTCGTTTAAGATGCATGAATTTGTTATACAGGTCATCGTCTTCTTTGTCATGGAACCTTTTTAATAAGGTAGTTGTGAAACTTTGCCAGTGAAAGGAACGAGCATCACATTTTCTAGACCACCATAGAAACCAATCATAAGCTTCTCCTTCTAAATTGTTGGAGGCTATCATTATTTTTTCCTAGTCACCCAGCGAGGGATTTGATTCAAAGATACCCTCCATTTTGTTGACCCAAACGACGGCTCCCCAATGGTCCTTACCATCATATTTTGGTAACTCATAATCCCTATCTTGAAATCTAGGGTTATGTATATTTCTTAAAAAATTTACCTCTGGTGTTTCCTAGTGTCCCTGATCATCTACATTTTTTGATTTCGGACTTTGTGGCGATCTTTGATAAGCCCAGGGCTCTACAAATAATGCATCTACTCGTTCGGTCAATTGCTCAATTTTTTCGCTATGTTCATTAAGTTGCCTTGTTGTTTCATCCTTATCATCACCCCACTTTCGTAGTAGTTCGTTCCATCGATTTTCGGAGAGTTTCAATAATTTTTGCCCTTGTTCTATCCTCGTGTCAATTTTGCTTTCCCCTTCTAATAATCTATCAATTTTGTCACTCATATTTTTTGCCCTTTTCCCACGTTGTCAATCCGATGCCTTACGTTGTCGACTTCATCTATGTATCAGTTTATATCCGCATGTAACTCGTCATTGTTAACCATCTTGGCATTAGTCTTTTTCCTTGCGGAGTCCACTTTTTAAACTTTTTCACATTTTATATCATATATAAAAATGATTTTTTTTCCTTTAATATATAAAGATACTTTTTATCTATCTTTTGTGTCCTTTTTTTATTATTTAATATATATAAGACACCTTTTATATATCCTAACTTCCAAAAAATTAACAGACAACTTTTATGAATGGATACGACTTGTGTATGGAATATGGAAAAAAACAGTTTTTTTAGAGTAGGTCCACGAACTTACAGCAGCAACGGAGTACGAATGACAGAGAAAGCGCAGAGCATACGGAAGAATTTGCAGTGGGCGGACTGTACAGCATATTTTTTGCGGACTGTAGCGGACAGGTGTGGTGGCGGACTGCACGGCACACAGTTGTACAGAAATGGCACGATTTGGCGGCTTTTGGGTATTTAACTCACTAAAACGACCAGAGATTTTCCTCTGATACCAATGTAGCAACAACTATATTCATTAATTGTAGACACATTTTCTGTAGATATAAATATAAATAAATCGATAATATGAGGATGATTACATTGCTCTCATGATGGTATACCTTATAGGCATTGACTGATCATGAGAGTGAACAGTTGTGACCTATGACTTTTCATTAAATGTAGATCAATTATTAATTAATAGTTATTCGATTATTATTTATTGATTATATTTCTTATGTTTGTAACACCCTAAAATCCAATAAGGCCTTGGAACTTGTGCTCCTATTCAAAAATTTTGGAATGTTTAAATAGAATTAAAATTAAAAACTAGAGCTCACCACTCCTTAATCTTTACCAGCATAGATCCATCTTAAACTGGATCTATAAAGCACCGAGAGGGATCAAATTTTTTCAAGTGTAATTTATTTTATTATTTCATTTAATTCTTTCATGTTAAATGATAAAAAAAATTACACCTTAAGAAATTTGATCCCTCTCAATGCTTTATTCCGGTTTAAGATGGATCTACGCTAGTTTAATATTTTGTATGTTGTCATGTACATATATATATACGTAATATGTAACGGTGGGTGTAATTGTTTTTGTAATGGAGCCGATTTTATTTTTATTATTGTTATACTTTTTTTAATTGAGCTAAATTTAATTTTTCTTAATGTTAAATGTAAAATCTAACATAATGCTAACGTGACAACATCTCCTCCATATTGGGTTGTAGAGCACCTCGCCACTCTAGGTGCAACAATTAACCTTTACAACGAAATTTGCCATCCCTTTAATATTTTTGCTAGGGTTCACCATTCCTATTTTATTCCATAAGTTGTTGAGGTCATATATTGGGGTCCTAAAAAAAATACAATAGGATATTGTCCATTGTAATGTTTTATAATAAAAAAAATTGTTTTGAAAGCAATCAGCAACCTCGGCCAAAAGAAATTACATTCCAACTCTAGTGAACTTTGTTTAATAAATAGCATTTGAAATAAGGACTTGTACACAAAGATTCAAGAGCATGTATAGTATTGAAAGGAACTATAACATGAACAACATTCGTGCAGAACTCATGTAATGACAATGAGAATAAATCTACCATACTTGAACTTATGTAATGAGAATAAGAACAAGCACCATACTTGAACATATGTAATGACAATGAGAATAGACACCATACTTTAACTTATATAATGACAATGAGAATAAACCTACCATACTTGACATAAAATTGGTTAAAGCTTAAAAGACACATCATTAATTTTATAAGGTAGGTCCCATAAAATAGTCCATAGTACATACTACTAACGTCAAACTGACTCAAAAAGCAAAAAACAGTTCTTACTTTTTGAAGCATGGCTCCATAGAGCAACCATTTGCCAAGAAATGGATCATACATCTCCACTTCAGAAAAATATTCCGCCCCATTGCCACCTCCCATTGCAAAAATTTTATTATCTAAACAAGCTCCTGCTAAGCTGCCTCTTTGAAAAGTCATTGAAGGACATGTTGTCCATAAATCACTGTTTGGGTTATACTGTTCAACTTTATAAAAGCAATTGAAGCACATAACCATTCAGAGAATCATCAGAAAATCTTGAATAATGCAGCATGGAAAGGGACTGCCATGAACATAATAAACTTCGTTTGTTTTCAAATAAAGATCAAAAATACCTCTGATTTTCCTACAAATGATTAAGAACATTGGGAAAATAGAAATATTGAAGGGATTGTATTGCATACCACTATTGTGCCACAGAATTCCATTGCCCCCACCAAAAATGTATATGCTTCCATCCAGAATAGTTGCTGCAGCATATGAGCGAGTAGTAGGCACTTCTGCAATGCATCTGACGATGTTTGTTTCCGGTAAATATGCATCTAGTGTTCCCAACCATGAACATCCATCATGCCCCCCTAAAAGATAGATTGAAGGCTTGGTATATTTTGATTGTTCATCATTAGATATTTCAGTTAATTTATCTTCAAATGTGTCTATGTTCCTTTCTGGCAATGACTCCTTAAGTCCCTCAATTTGCTCCTTCAGAATCTGGATTTCCGAATCCATTTCTACCTGATGAATCAGATCATAGGCGTAAGATGTGAAGCGATCTGAGAAAATATATCTTCAGGAAACTTACATGCAACGTATTGAAATTTACACACATGATATGCCTTCGTCTTAAACTGTTTACATAATAAATTCTTCAAATGGCTGACAACAAAATATGAAAGAGATGTATAAAAAAGCTGTTCAATTGATAATTTAAATGGCTTTATTCTAATGCTTAACATTTTGAATTCTCGGTTGTGCACCATTGAGATTGAAAAAGACATATGATGCTTTACATTGGCAACAACTTGAAATTGTGTTTTGCAAGTTGAGCTTTTGGAATAGAATTCATGACTTGGCGTTCACATTCGCAATTCTCTAACAAGTCCAAACCAGCCATAACTTTCTTAACATGTTGGATAAATCCCTCTTAATGTGAATTTCAGACCAAACCATTCTATATGCCACCCACTTGAAAAAAAAACTCTTTGCATTGACAAAATGTTGACTATAAAGAAGGTGCACACCAGATTGGATATACTCAGAAGAGAAACATTCTTAATTATACAGCCGCTTATAGCAAGCAGTGAAATTGCATGAACCAATCTGAAAATTTTCAAGACATATAATTCCTGCTAAAACTTTAAGTGCTTATTTTTATTCCAATGGAAAATGACAAGAAAAGAAGGTTATATCCAATGGAACATATGCCTATTACATTTTAGTTCAGATTGAAATGTATGGAACAGGTATGATATAGAATACAAGAGGTAATACTTCCTCTATCTTCTGTGTTGCATAGCGATACGTCCTTCGCAACTCTTGCACCTCTCTCTATATGGAGTTCAAGTACAAATCCTCATTTTTCTGTT
The DNA here is from genome assembly GCA_032191745.1 of Picea mariana. NCBI lineage: Eukaryota > Viridiplantae > Streptophyta > Pinopsida > Pinales > Pinaceae > Picea > Picea mariana. The sequence continues at coordinate 23,578 of JASDQU010192262.1, read as the reverse complement.
GATAGAATTGCATAAGTCCAAACTGTATGAAAGTATCCCTTGTATCTTTTTATATATTTTGTTTTTTTTGGGGGGGGTGGCAGGGGCATGGATTTATATCGTGTACCCTTCCATACCCTGAAATTTGCAGGGCTCTCTACCCTGTCCCCAAAAACCAACTCCCCAGAACAGGCTGAATTTGTAAAAGAAAGACAGATTCTTGACCAAATAGTCATAGGAGAATAAATGATTCACTCTTTCAACACCAACAAAAGGCAAGGGAAGTTAATCAAATTGGACATAGCCAAAGCATTCGATTAGGTAAATTGGACATTCCTCCAGAAAGTGCTACAAAAGTTTGGCTTTGCTCAACACTAATACGTATATTCAGTTGTGTTACCACCCCTCCTCTGTCCTCAATGTTCATTAACGATTTCCTCTTAGAATTCTTCAGAAGCTCAACGGGCATCAAACAAAGAGATACTTACTCTAAGCTGTTAGTTTGTACCTGTGTGTAGCTCGGACTGTGTTCCAGCTATGGCACCTTCCTCTTCCAGTAGAGTAGACAGGAGCAGCAGTTTGCCCTTCTTGAGCAGTTCCATACAGCAGTTAATGAGGGTGCAGGAGCATCTATGAATGGGAGAGAGATAGAGGGTGTATGCATGCATTTATGGATGTGAGAGAGATAGAGCGTGCATGTTCAGGTCCAGTTTAGATGCTTTTCCATATTTAGCAGTTCAGTTCTATTTCTGAGTTTTGCTTAGTTAGTAGTTGCATGCACAGTCAGAAGGTGCAGTTCCCTAGATAGACTAGGTGCTCATGCATGTGGATTCTCAATGTTAGTTAGGGTGCAGATCTCTAGGAGGATGCATGCTTGCATGCCTCAGTTCATCTCCAGTAAAGGTGCACTTATCCATGCAAGGATGGCACATTAGGGTTAGAGTTTGATACTTTCAGTTAGCACACTGTTGTCCATGTGTCCAGATTCATTGCACCTTCTCTTTCTCCTAGTCTATAAAGGAGTTGGAGGGTGGACCATAGAATGGTTCGACAGTTGTTAGTTTGAGAGTGCATTAGCTTAATGTTTTCAGATTTGAAAAAAAAAAAGAGATACAGATGTGAGTCTCACTCCTGAGCGTATTCCTTTGTGTATTTGCTGTTTGTGTTCAGTATGTTGTGTTTGTAGATTAAAGCATTTATAAGTTGCAATTTTGGTTGAAGATTAAGTATTTAGTTACCTAGGTTTAGTAGTAATTTTCTGAGTGCAGAATCTGCTTAACATGAGTTGAAAATTTAACATGATATTAGAGCACATTTCCAAAACCTTCCAGGGTCTGTTGATAGATAGTAGGACTTCTGCGTAGGATAGGAAGTTATCAGAAGGTTTCAAAGGCGAGATGCCCAAGATCTGTGCTTAAGAAAAAGCATTGTGGACCTATGATAGGTTGTTTTAGGTTGCTGATTTGTTTTGTTCAGCAGTGTGATCTAGGAGCAGCAACATAACCGTCTTCAGTCTTGAATTTAAAGATAGATTGGAAGGCCTTTCCAACTTCATTCTATGGAAGTGTCATTTGCAGATGCTCTTGGAGGAGCGTGAACTTTGGGATCTTGTAGAGAAGGTGGTCTCACCTCCTATAGATGCTGCCATGTTGGCAGAGCATAACAAGAAGATGACCAAGTCGAAGCAAGTCAACCTTGACTCAGCGAAGGATCACCCGATCCCTCACATCTCTGGCAACAAGACAAGTAAAGAGATGTTCGATACTTTAGTCACTCTATCAGCTGAAAGATGCTTTTGACAAATAAACTCATAGCAACTTGGATGAGCAAGACAAACACAGTGGCCAGTTGCTTAATAAAGATCACCGAAATTCACAATTAGCTTGCAGCAGGTGGATAAGAGGTCAAGGGGAAGGTGTTAGTGTTGAGAATTATTGCTCAAACAGGAACTTCTGCACAGGTTCAGTGTGAACGTGCAAAAAGTAGTTCAAAATAATTTCAAAAAGTAATTCTATTTTCGAAAAGTAAATTCTATTTTGTATTTCACTTTAGTTAAAAAGTGCAAGTCTTATTTTACGAGTTGAATCTAAAAAGTATATTTCATGCATGCATGACTTAGACTAATCTCAGAAATAGATTAGGGTTTTGGTCTCAGCTAAAACTATAAATACAAGCCAAGATAGAGAATTCAAGACAGTTGAGCAGGTTGAGCGATAGAGAGGGAGAGAGATTAGACGGCAAAGAAAGAGACGTTTCCAGCAGCATGCGGTCCCGTGCAGCAGTCTCGCACAAGGCCGTACAGCATACGGAAGAGTTCCATACAATGATACGGACAGTACTGTACCAGCATTTGGCAAGGTCGTACTCTCCCAACAGGTTGTTCCACTCAGTTTGAGGTGTTTTTGTTATCCATGCAGCGTTGTTCTTTGGGTAACGTGTGGAGGCTTCTTTGTAAGTTTTTCAAAGGAATGAAAAGTTGGTTTTAAAGGAGTAATTACTTGTGTTGTGTGAAATTAAGTTTTATGCTTCCACTATTTGATTTCCAGCTATTGTGTGATTAACGCTATGGTCTGAAATTTATTTCTACAATAATTAAATTCAG
>JASDQU010192262.1:0-12970 GCA_032191745.1 Picea mariana | reverse complement strand
TGTTGTTGCTTTATATGTTTAAAATTTTGAAAAAAATGAATATATTTTGTATTTTTTAATGTTTGTCGTGGTTTTCCGATTTTTTGCCGACTTTTGCCGAAACGATTTTTTCCGGACCCTCGCCGACTTTTTGTCGATGCCGACTTAATCAACACTGATTGTACCAATGTCTGGACAATTGTGCAACCATACAATAAGTCGTACTCTCCCAGCAGGTTGTTCCTCTCAATTTGAGGTGTTTTTTGGTATCCATGCAATGATGTTTTTTTGGCAAGTTGTGGAAGTTTCTTTGTAAGTTTTTCAAAGTTATGAAACGCTAGTTTTGAAGGAGTAATTACATGTGTTGTGTGAAATTAATTTTTATGCTTTCACTATTTGATTTCCAGCTATTGTGTGATTAATGCTATGGTCTGAAATTTATTTCTGCAATAATTAAATTCAGCAATCTATTTGTTTGATTGAGATCATAAGGACTTTAGTCACTTAGGGCTCGGAGATTTTTCACAGTTAGTACACATAGCTTTGAATGGGTTCTCCTCTTCTTGGCAGCCTTTTGTCCAAGGTATTTGTGCCTAGAAAAAAAGTCCTACCTTCAAGAACCTTTGGGATGATTTCATCCAGGAAGAGACAAGATTGGAGACAATTGTAAGTATGGGAAAGCAAGAGTAGAACCTAGCCCTCATCAACGAGATGAAGAAGGGCAACAAGAAAGTTGGACCTGTGAAAGGTTAGAAGGGAAAGAGGGAGGATTCAATTTCCTCTAATTAGGGTAAGAAGGACTTGATACACATCAAGTGTTTCAAGTGTTATAAGTTTAGCCACTATGCTTCTTAGTGCCATGAGAAGAAGGGGAAGGGCAAGCAGCAACAAAAAAATCCCTTTCCAGGGAGTGCAGAAGCATCTACTAGAGGGGATGAGCTTTCATCCAAGCTTGAGACACACTTCTGCATAGTCTCGTGCCTTTCATCCAACACCATGTCTGGTGTCAGACGGTATGTGGACAATGGAGCACCAAACATATGACCTCTAACAAGAAGGCCTTCAACAAACTTCAAGAGTAGGAGGCAAGTATACAAGTGGACCCTGGTTATGACGCCATGTATCCAATAGTAAGAGTGGGATCCATCTCATTCTAAATGTCATCAAGTGATATCCTTGAGGTCAATTGTGTTTTATATGTACCTAGTTTAACTAGGAATCTCTTTTCAATTTCAGCAATGACGAACTTAGGATGCATTGTTGATGATTAGCAAGTTCTCATCCGAAAGAGATGCTCGGATCCTAGTCAAGTTTTTCCTAGGGGTATTAAAGAGGGTGGTCTATACAAGTTGCAGGAAGATCCTATCAAAGCCTTGGTGCATGGCAGTGACAACTTGTGCAAGCTTTGGCACATGAGGCTAGGTCATTTGCACTATGGAGCGTTGCCAATCTTCAAGGACATGGTGCAAGGATTGCTAGATTTCAAGGCTAAGAAGAAAGGAGTGTGCAAGGGTTGTGCACTCGGCAAGTATGCCAAAGCTACTTTCCCTAGCAACGAGTCAAGAGAGATTCTTGACCTGATACACTCAAATGTATGTGGACCAATGACTTCAACTTCTTTATTAGGTAACATTTAAAATGTTTCATTTATTGATGATTCCTATAGAAAGTCCTAGATATACTTCATGAAGACCAAGGATGAGGTTTTCGAGAAGTTTCAAGAGTTCAAATTTCTAGTGGAAAATCAAACATGAAAAAAGACTAAAGTGTTGAGATTTGACAATCGAGGGAAGTGAACCTCCAAGGAGTTTGAGACCTTTTGCAAGCAAGCAAGGATCAGGAAGGCATTGAAATTGTCCTACAACCCTCGGCAAAATGGGGTTGCAAAGAGGAAGAACAGGTCGATCATATAGATAGCTAAATCTATGATTCAAGATCTAGATTTGCCCATGTTTCTTTGCGCAGAAATATGTCTTATAATTGTCTATATTATGAGCAGGTGTCCTTACAGAGTTTTGAAGGACAAGATGCCAGAGGAGACCTTCACAGGTGTGAAGCCTGAAGTAGCACACTTCATGTTTTTGGTTGTCTTGTCTATATTCATATTCCTGATGATAAAAGGACTAAGTTGGAACCTTCTAGTTTGAAGGGTATTTTATGGCTTATAGTGAGACCTCTAAAGCTTACAGAGTCTACATTCTATCGGCGAAAGATGGTTGTGAGAAGAGATGTCAAGTTTGACAAGAATGCATGGTCCTCCAAATCCCAAGAACCTCCAGCAAAGACTAAGGAAGTAGAAGAGCTTGCTGCTTGATCCACAAATTCCACAAAAATCAAGTTTAGATGAGCAAGCTTCCAAAGGTGCAAGGGATGCCTCTTTACCCTCCAAACCAGCCAAAAATCCTAGGTGGTTTACCCAGACATTACAAGATACATGGGAGCAAATTAGAGCTCTTAAGACTTCATTATGGGTAAGTCGTCCTACTAAGAAGTTTTAAAATTATGTGGCATTGATGTCTTCCACCATTGATGCAGGGCCTTCTAGTTTTGAGGAGCAACAGGTTTGGCAAGATGCCATGATGGAAGAATACAACTCCATCGTGAAGAATGATGTGTGGGAAATTGTGCCTAGACCAAAGAGGATGTCAGTGATTGACTCCATGTTGTTATACAAGGTTAAGCACACAACAAATGGCAACATAGAGAAGTTCAAAGCTAGATTCGTAGTTATAGGTTTCTCCCGGAAAGAGGGGATTAACTATGAGGAAACTTTTGCTCATGTTGCCAAGTATACCTCCATCAAATTCATTATGTCTTTGGCATCAGTCTTTGGTTGGCATTTATATCGAATGGATGTAAAGATAGCGTTTCCTAATGGTCGGATTGAGGAGGTGTACATAAATCAGCCAAGAGGCTTCCAGGTGCCTGGGCAAAGACCCATGTTTGCAGGTTGAAGAAGGCCCTTTATGGGTTGAAGCAGGCACCATTTGCATGGTACTCCAAGATTGATGAGTATTTTTTAGGTTTGGGTTTCTCTAAAACAAATGCAAATTCCAATCTTTACTATTTATTTGATGAGTCTAATCTACCTGTTTTAGTGCTATATGTAGACGATCTTATACTTACAGGAAGTTCAAAGGAATTCATAGCACGATGCAAGGAAAATTTGACCAGAGAAGTTGATATGAAGGACATTGGCTTGATGCACTATTTATTGGGTCTAGAGGTGTGGAGAGTCCAGATGAGGTCTTCCTCAGACAAGGTAAGTGTGCAGTTGAGTTTCTAAAGAGATTTCAGATGGACTGCTGGCCCATGGCTACTCCTATGGTAGCAAATTTGAACTCATTTTCTGATTCAGATTCAGATTCAATTGATCTACTTGTGTGCAAGTAGTTCATACTACATAGTGTTAGTTGAAGGCTTTTGAGGAACTAGAAGGCTGCCCAACAGGTCTGTCTTTGACCTCTTGTTGGGCTCTAAGTTTACTTTATCAAAGTTATCCTTGCTGTTGTTTTAGGACAGCAAACAGATCTGAAATTTCTGCCAAGAAATCTGCCTTCAAACTGATGGTGAAGTGCTCTTTTAAGGTACCCTTGCAAGTGGTTTTAGAACTGATGTTAGCACATGCCAATACCATAAAACAAATAACACTCCTCTAGTATCTTAACAAGCTCCTAACGCTGATATACTACTAAGCATACACGAAAAATGAACAAGTGTAATTTTTGGTCAACATGAACCTGGACAAAACCCCCCGGGGAAAACCAGTTTAGGATATATGTATATATATGGAGTGTCTCAAGCATGGAATACAACTAGTAAGCAAATACAATGGAACCTGTACACATAGCAAGCTCCTCTCAAGCGTTGCTAGAAAGTTCCTTGAGAAATGCGCCCAAAAAGTGGGCCCTCCTTTGTTGTCCAAGCTAGACCACTAGTGTGCCCTTGACCTTTCCTTTGGCTGATTGAGAAACCCTTGCACACGAATTTTCTCTTGTATGCTGCCTCAACCATGCACCAATCAGATCTGCAAAAGCCTTACTCCAACATGTGCCTGCAAGCTTGCGCCCTCTCTCCTCAAGTGCACCCTCCACCAAGCAATAGCACACACCACAAATAAATGAAGCCCCAAGCCTCCTTGCACCCTCCATGAATGAAGGCGCCCAAGCTAGCCTCACCCAATGCTTCCATTCTCATCTCTGTGCTCCTCTCCAAACTCTCCAAGTGAACAAAACAAGAATGAATGCCTCTCTTGCCCCATAGGTGTAGACATAGGCCTGCAGTCCTCCATCTGAAATCTGCTCAAGGTGTCTGCAGCATACTTCCCTTGTCCCAGGAAGATATGACCCTCCCCCTGCCAAACCTCCATGCCCAAAAAATAGTGCATCAATCCGATGTCTGTCATCTCAAACTCTGATGCAAGACTCATCTTGCACTCAGTTATGATATGCTCTGCTCCTGTGATGAACAAGTCATCCACATACAGTATGACAATAAGCGTATCCTCACCTTGAATAGGTTAGGATCTGCCTCGCTCTTCTCAAACCCCATCTGAAGCAAATAAGCATCTATCCGTGAATACCAAGCTCGGGGAGCTTGCTTCAGACCATACAGTGCCTTTCTCAAAAGGCACACATGAGAATCTCTCTCCATCACCTCAAACCCCTGCGGCTGCTCTATGTACACCTCCTCCTCAATAAAGCCATTCAGAAATGCGGTCTTTGCATCTATCTGATGTATCCTCCAACCCATCTTTGTCGCTACGGCAATAATGCTCTGAATGGAAGTGTATCTCGCAATTGGTGCGAATGTCTCATCATAGTCAACTCCCTCTATCTAAGAGAATCCTCTCGCCACAAATTGGGCCTCGTGTTTCTCTATGCTGCCATCTGCAGCATACTTGGTCTTGTACAACCATCTGGAAGTCACAACTGACTTCCCCCTGGCCTTAGCACCACCTCCCATACATCATTGCGCATGATAGAGTCATACTCCTTCAACATGGCCTCTCGCCAAACCTGTTGGTCAACTGCCTACGCAAATGTCGTGGGCTCTGAATCTGTGATGCTCGTCACCATCGCCAAGTAGGACCCAAGCCTCTCTGGTGCTCTGCTCTCTCTGAACAATCTCTTGGGCTCTCCAACATTCTCCTTGGCTTCCTTCAGGGTCTCCTGAAACCATCTCGGTTTCCTCTTCCTCAGAGTAACTAAAGGAGAAGTGACATCTCTGCACCCAAGAGTCTCAACCTTAGATCTAATCCCAACACACTGAGATTATGAAGCCTCTACACCCTCTGCCTGAATACTCTGCAACTGCGATCCTAAAGTTGTGCGAGGTGACCATGTCACCCCTGAAACTAGTGCACTCGACACCTAAGGTTGTTCCCACTCTAATACATCAATCTGAGTCTTCGGGACCTCCTCAATACTATCTCTCAACTCGAGAGACCTCTTGAAAGCTCTACCCTCCGAGAATCTAACATCTCTACTCACCACCACTTTCCGTTGTGATAGAATGTAGATCTGTAGGCCTTCGAGACCTCTGAGTATCCAACTAAGATCCCCTATTGGGTTGTGGGATTTAGCTTTGTCCTCTTCTCTGAGGGAACATGAGAGTATGTCAAGCATCCAAAAATCCGAATATGCTCAACATCGAGCCTCCTACCAATGAAGGCCTCCTCAAAAGTCTTCCTACCCAAAACTCTGCAGGGACTCCTGTTCTGCAGATAAACTACAGCAACACTAGCCTCAGCCCATAAGTATAAAAGCAATGCCTGATCATGCAACATCGATCTCACTGCACCTATAATGGCACTATTCTTCCTCTTTGCAACCCCGTTCTGCTGGGAGTTGTAAGGCACGGTCATCTGCCTTTTGATCCCTGCTTGGGTATAGAAGTCCACAAACTTTGTGGAGACATACTCACCTCCATTGTCTGACCGTAAGACCTTGATCTTCTTTCCTATCTGGTTCTCCACGAGAGCTTTGAACTCCTGGAACCTTGTGAAGACCTCACTCTTGACCTTCAGGAAATAGATCCAGGTCTTCCTAGAGTGGTCATCTATGAAAGTGAGATAATACTCACAACCACTCAAGGACACACAAGACATAGGCCCACACACATCTGTGTGTACTAAATCCAGTATCTCAGCTGACCTGTTGTCACTGCTAGGGAAAACAACCTTGGTAAACTTATCAAAAGCACACCCTCTACAAACATCTTGATGCTCTAAGCTGAACTATGGCACTCCTGTCACAACCTCTCTCATCCCTCCAAGAGCCCCATGATGTAGGTGAGCCATCCTCCGATGCCATAACTCACATAACTGACTGTTGTTGCCGCTACTCGCTGCCAAGGCATGCAGTGGCTGAAAAAACAATCTATACAGTTTTCCATCCCTCACTCCAATCACCTGCCTAGAGGTGAGTCTGGACCCCTTAGGGTGTATGAGGACCTTTGTCCCTCTGAAGGACACCTCAAGACCCCTATCCTGAAGGGTGGAAACTGAGATGAGATTCTTCTTCAGCCCAAGGATGTACAACACATCCTTGAACGATATGGGTGGCATAGTATCCCTTTGAAATGTCATTGTGCCACGCCCAGCAATGCTGACAATGGTGTCATCTCCAAGTGCAATCTCCATCTTGACCTCGGGATCTCTGAGATCAGTGAAGTGCTCTCTCACACCCGTCATATGGCTCGAAGCTCCACTGTCTATATACCAGATGTTGGGTGTCGTCTCAACTGTTGTACAACAAATGAGGAAGGCACACTCCCTCTCAAACTGTGTCATAAATTCCTCCTCATTCGTTGTAGTTGTTGTACCACCCGACCTCTTCTTCTGTCTGTTGGGACACTATCCAGCATAGTGCCACATCTTATTACAAGCAAAGCACTTCACTTTGCTCATATCTCTCTTCTGCCCACTACAACGCTCCCGTGGCTTGGCCCCCATCTTGGGACCATGTTTAGCACCCTTGTCGATCTTCTTCTTGCCCTTTGTCCAAAGAGCAAGATCCTCCTCACCCTTTGCAATACGTTGTTGGCCTAAAGATCCAGAGTTGCATCTCAGCTCCTCCTGTACGAAGTCATCCCAGAGTCTCTCCCAACTGGGCATGGCCTCCCTAGCCACAATGCCTCGCACAAAAGACCCCCAAGGTTTGGAGAAGTYGTTTAAGGCTATCCTCACCAAAACCATGGGGTCCACAATCTCACCAACTACTGCCAACTCATCTCGACTCTGAGTAAATCTCYAGAGGTATGAGGTCACCGACTCTGACTTGAGCATCTGAACGCTCTCGAGCTTCTCYTGCAGAACCATCTTCCGGTTCTGATTARGACTCTGGTAGAGTTTGCACAATGAGTCCCAGATCTCAAAGGCAAACTCCTTCCCAGTCAAATGGGGTATGACATGGTCTCTCACCGCATCACAAATAGTCCTCTTATCCTTGGTGTTCCTCTTCCTAAACTCTACTACCAACAAGGGAGCAGTGACAGGAGGAAGAACCACTGGAGATTGAACTATATCCCATAGTTCAATATCCTCCAAGACAAATATTATTCCGGTCTTCCAAGGGGACTAATTGCTAGCTCCTCCTAGCCTATCCTCTGCCCTAATCTAAGTCACCGACATTATTGCCCATTGAAACTAAAACTAATGCTAAACATTGCAAAAGAGTACAGCCTCACTCCTATAGACATGGGTGTGAAAAGAGGATGTGCACAACTGTCCAAAACAATCCAAAAAACTGCCCACTGTATGCTCCACAAATCAGCAAACTCTTAGCTACCTAGGCTCTGATACCATGAAGATTTTTGAGGAACTAGAAGGCTGCCCAACATGTCTGTCTTTGACCTCTTGTTGGGCTCTAAGTTTACCTTATCAATGTTGTCCTTGTTGTTGTTTTAGGACAGCAAACAGGTCCGAAATTTCTGCCAAAAAATCTGCCTTCAAACTAATGGTTAAGTGCTCTTTTAAGGTGCCCTTGCAAGTGGTTTTAGAATTGATGTGAGTACATGCAAATACCATAAAACAAATAACACTCCTCTAGGATCTTAACAAGCTCCTAATGTTGATATACTACTAAGCATACATGAAAAATGAACAAGTGTAATTTTTTGTCAACATGACCCTGGACAAAACCCCCCGGGGAAAACCAGTTTAGGATATATATATATATATATATGGAGTGTCTCAAGCATGGAATACAACGAGTAAGCAAATACAATGGAACCTGTACACATAGCAAGCTCCTCTCAAGCGTTGCTAGAAGGTTCCTTGAGAAATGCGCCCAAGAAGTGCGCCCTCCTTTTTGTTGTCCAAGCTAGACCACCAATGTGCCCTTGACCTTTCCTTTGGCTGATTGAGAAACACTTCAATTGTCTCTTGTATGTTGCCTCAACCATGCACCAATCAGATCTGCAAAAGCCTTACTCCAACATGTGCTTGCAAGCTTGCGCCCTCTCTCCTCAAGTGCGCCCTCCACCAAGCAATAGCACACACCACAAATAAATGAATCCTCAAGCCTCCTTGCGTCCTCCATGAATGAAGGTGCCCAAGCTAGCCTCACCCAATGCTTCTATTCTCATCTCTTTGCTCCTCTCCAAACTCTCCAATTGAACAAAACAAGAATGAATGCCTCTCTTGCCCCTTGCGCCCTTCTTTAGCCATCTTTAGCCAAACTTAGAGATTGATGGCCAAGATCATCTCTTGCCATCTCTAATCAATGGGTGAGATCTTCTCACAAGTATCTCACTTAGAAACCCACTTTTAGTTAAGTTTCCTAAGTTTGCCTCATGTCCCTTAATTCACCCACAAAGTGAATTAATAGTCACTTTTGCCTTAAGTGACAAAATTTCACTTTTGACTTAAATCTCTCAAGTCAAAGTGAAATTAGAACATAAAGGTAAAGTACAAGGGTCTAATCATTTCCCTCTTGTGGTTAGAGAGACACAACCACAAGGGGACCACTTCCCAAGGTACCCCAAAACTCAACATTAGCTTTAGGGGTTACTCCAAAAGTGTTTACACCAAGCTTGAGGGTGCTTTATGTGATGTTAGGGTGCACGGTGTATTGACTACCCTCGATTGTACCATGGTGGACATACATAACAAAGATAGCTTATTCATGGATTGTTAGACCTTGTCTTGAAGCTTATGGGGCACACTTCCTTGGAGCATTGGAAACCTAGTTGGCATGACGACATTCTTCATGGGGTGCACACCTAGAGAGGTTGGTTACTTGCTTGGAAGGACAACTTATCTTGGAGGAGTGTTTGGCATATTAGAGGAGAACGTTGAGCCCTAGATGGCATGGGGACACTAGGTTGTGAGCATGGAGGCTTGTACTTGACTTGAAGATTCTCATGTTGAGAAATGATCATGTAGGTGGGGTGGACCCAGAGGTATGGGCGACTTAGGAGGGAGCATTACAGACCTTTGGAGGAGCGTTGGACACATCTCATGGAGCATTCAACCTTGGACCCTTGCTTGTTGGACATGCATACCCTTGAAATTGACATGTATCAACTAGAGTTGGAGCACTCAACATGTGGGGCCTATCTTGTGTAGCGTTAGGTTGCTTGTAGTGGACTAGGTCCACTTGTTATCATTAGCCTTCCTCACCTTTCATGTAAATAAAGGGAGGAGAGAGACCTTTGAGATATATTCATTGTAGTTCATTCTTGTAATCACATACTTGTGTTAGAGATGTGACAGCTTGAGCGAACTAGTCTCTCTATACTCTTCTTCATTTGTATTCACTCTCTTTGCCTTGAGTGCTAGGGTTCTTGAGGAAATTCAAGGGAACTAGAGCGAACTAGTCTCTTTGTACTCTTCTTCATTTGTATTTGCTCTCTGTCTTGACTCTTGAGCACTAGGGTTCTTGAGGAAATTCAAGGGAACTAGAGCGAACTAGTTTCTCTGTACTCTTCTTCATCCGTATTTCTTCTCTTTGTCTTGAGCACTAGGGTTCTTGAGGAAATTCAAGGGAAAGCTAGGGTTAGGGTTTTTCCCTAAGGAGACAAAGAAGGCTAGGGTTTGGGAGAAACCTTGGAGGAGCAAAGGGAACACTTGATCTTGTAGCCTTTGTGCGAGAAGAAGACTAGGGTTTTGGGGCATTTGGAAACCCTAGCACTACTTGAAGTGTTTGATGTGGAGAAAATAGAAGGAGACTATCTTGTACACATGTGGGATGCAAGTGTAGGTGCAAAGGAGGAATTTTTTATGTTTTTGTACATGCATGTTGTGGATCTTTGGTGGAGTGACCAGCATTGGTTAAGAGTGATTCCTAGATGGGAGGAGTTCGTGGCTAGGGTTTTCATTATTTTCCTAGCTAGGGTTTGGAGAGCTTGACTTGTACCAGCTTGTATCAAGCTGCGGTATGTACTTGTTGTTGAAATATTGTAACTTCGAAAGATATTCTAATTATAATTGAGTTATTATCTTATTAGATCAAATCCCCTTTTGTGGATTGATCATGTCGGGTCTTGTATAAGACCAAATCCCCTTTTGTGGATTGGTCAAACTATATTTATATGGTGGTATTTGTAAAGTCGGCCCCTAGGGTTTATAAAGTGGTTTTAACCACTCTTGGAAGAAGTCAGCCCTACTAAGTGAAGAGACATAACCCTAGCACCTCCTCAACTAGTATTTATAAGTGAGGATGGCGCCTCACTTGTTCATTCACTCACTCACACTTCTAATGTGCATCTTTTGAAGGAAGCTGCAGTTGCAAGAAGAAGGAGAAGAGAGGCGCATGCTCAGTCCTAGTTTATTCTTGGTGGTTTGGTCTTAGTCTTGGCATTGTATTAACAATCTATTATTGAAAAAGTTTTGTTGGGTTTCCTCCCCCATGAGGGTTTCCCAAGATAAAATGTTGTGTACCTTGTGATTGTGTTTCTTTCAGTGATCTTCTTTATGTTGTTGTTTTGGAAATGCAATGAATGCTCTAGTAAATTGAAAATAACCTAATAACAGCATTAAACTTAACACTTGTTGTAATATCCCTAGGTCGCACCCAATTGTAATGTAAATTAAAATGTACTTAAGCTAGTGAGTTGTTTTGATATCATTTTGTATGCACGTTTCATGGCATAGTGCGCGCATGTACTGCGCAGTGCAATGATGAAGTGTGCACATTCCAGGATACCGCGTGCAACATCTTAAGTGCGCGTGATTGTGAGGCCAGCGAGCCTTTGTGTTTATGTTATGTTTTATAGGTTGGTGAGCCAGTGGTTATAAGTTATGATGCTTATGTTTTGATTAGGCCAGAGAGCCTAGATGTTAAAAGTCAATGCGCCTCTTTTGTACATGTCTCATAATTAATATAAATACATCGTTGCGCGTAGATCGACCACGGTAAAAGAGATGGGGGACTAAACTCCACTAGTTAAGGAAAAAGAGGGGCTAAGTTAAGGAAAGGGGCTAAGCTAGGAAGCTTAAGCCAAAAAAGAATATTATATTAATATTTCTTAAATCATAAAGTATGGATAATTATTTTATCCTAAGTTCTAAAGTTGGGTACAAGTGGGCCAAAGTAGCTCCCAACAAGACAAGTGTCAAATTGGGGACATGCATACATATTGTTGGCACTTAGTTCATTTCCTATCATCTTTTCCATCATTCATCCAGCATACTGACCATCATTTCTACTATCCAATCAATCATCCATGGGTATTCACACACCATTGAGCTATCTTTCGTATCTTCATGATTGTACCTGAACCCGTATCCATAGCCATTTATGTGTTGGTGTATCTGGTTAGATTGAGAGCTGGACTGAAGAAGCGGGTTGTCAGGCCCGTGAGCAATTCTCTGGGTGAGAGAATTATTGGGGATTGATTTCCTGAAGGTGTCGAACTGCAGCTATAGTGCTCTGAGACTTCCTGTCCGGCCTGTTGTTGAAGCCCGGAAAGGAAGTGGGGCAGCCGAGGGACTGTTGAGCAGAGAAGGGGCACACTTCCTGGGTGGGACARGCATGTGGGGAATGAGTGACTGTAGGTTGTTAGTTTGAGTTGGCACTTGTGACGGAGTCTTTCCTGTTGTCCATGAGCCTTTAGCCTTAGGAATCCCTTTACCCAGATGGAGTTTAATCCCATCTCAGGGGTGACTCAATGTTGAGAGTGATGAACAGTGTGGTCTAAGGCTGGGAGGTTCGTGGAAGGTCTGCACGCAGTTGGTGATATTCTCACAAAGATAAGTGTCAATTGTGTGATGAATTTACATGCTGCATTGTTATTTACGTGTTTAATTTTATGGGTTTATCCTATGCGTGATTATAACTATCTGTATGTTTATGGGTATTTCCTGTATATGTTGCATGTCTATGTTACTGTTATTTCAGTGTGAATCCATGCATTTACGAAATGTATTTGTCTTTTTACGTTTTACATGTAAAGCTTCCGCAAGTGTTATGTGTGCATATGTTTTAATTGCATGCAGTTAGAAAAATTTATGCGGCATAGCTCAGTTGGTTGCTAGGTGTGTTACAGTATGTTCCGCAGAGAGAACAAGAGAGTTCTCTGGCGTAGTGTGGCCCGGCATGGATGGTCGGGGACGTTACAAATTGGTATCAGAGCTTCAGCTTTCAACACTGAGCCTGGATGGGCCGAGCAATTTAAGTTGAAGCGAAATTTCACAGAGGATTTATTTCGAAGTGGCCAAATTTCGAATTACGGAACGTCCATGGTAAAAAGTAACAACAATTGTGCGAAATTGGGAAAAAGGCACATTTTTTGTTGTTAAATTCATGGGAAAATTGAGAAACTCGGCCATGTGGTGAGATATTATCAATTTAATATATATTCTAGCAAATCCGGACCTGGAATTGGTCGAATTTGAAGTCACAAGGAAGCCATGTCAGTTGGAGCGAGTTTTGTAATTAAAAATTCCCAATTCGTGAATTGATTTTGGGTGAATTCGTTCCAGAAATGTCAACCCACAACGATTTGTTGTTGCAGAGGTTGAATTGGTATTATCGGGGTGAAATTG
>JASDQU010192256.1:8851-20017 GCA_032191745.1 Picea mariana | reverse complement strand
GAAAGAAGCAATGGTGGGGGTTCAAGTGGAATAGGTGGGTGGCCACCAATCTCCACCTGGATCACCTTTTTTCTTTGCAAGTCAACAAAATGTTGAGATCTTTCCATGTTTCCTCCTTGATGGATGACCACGATCAAATTAGAACTTGTCTTGTGCACCTCCCTCTGGATCCAGCAGCTTTCAGTCCATGCGCTTGAGATCTGACAGTTTAGATCTGTTTTCCTCCTGCGCTCACTTCTCGTTGTCTGGACGTGGATTTTGGCGGTCCAAATATTCTCCTCTACAACTGATCTACGACCACTGTGTTCTCCCTCATGGTCTATTGGGCCAAACCTTAAAGCATTTTGGGACTTCATGAATTGTGAAATCAAAAGACTTCTCACCTCAGATCTTCCAATCCCCGAAACCCCAAAATTCTCCCACGCCAGATCAACAGCTCCTGGCACGCCAAGATCCGACAATCCAGATCCTTCTCTCGCGAATTGGGACGTTGTGTTTCACAAAGTTGGAAAGGTTCATCAACTCCATTCCCCGACTCCCGATTTCTCGATATTCATATGTGCTAGATCAACGATCCACAAATCCCTGTGGTCTGACGGTTGTGATCAAATCGTAATTTCATGATTCGGGAGTTCTAACAACTTTGCCCTTTGAATTCTCTGAGTCATGAGTCAGCGAAACGCTAATCTCTCACCAAGCGTCCTTTCTTGATGGACGACTAGGGTCGTTTCATAACTTTGGGACTTTGACGAATCCGCTATCCTCTATTCTTTTGAGGGTTAAGCCTCGTGTAGTTTCCTCTATTCTTGGAAGATTTCGACGCTTCGAAGGTCTCGAACTTCAATTGTCTACTGCGAGCCAGCTATTCGGTCTCGCCAACACTTACGAAAAATGTTGTCCCTCTCGATCTTTTTCACCTTGGAACCTCGAAGGGCTTCTTGAACCTTATCTTGCCTCGCAGAGAGCCTGTGCGTATTTGCACTACCTCTCCTAAGTTTAACGGACTCCATCCTCCAAGGGACTCAGAACGACTATGAGGGTTGACATGCGTACATGTAACTATACCTAAGGTCAACGAACTCATTGTTTGTGACTCTAGCTTAAGAGACTATAGAACTCAAGCATTTATGAGAACAATTCATGTCTGAACCATATAACTTCTTACTTGCCTAATTATACAACCAAGAAGAAATATAAGGGATACAGTATATCCATTAAGCATTCATTCACATTCCTGAAAACATTCACAGTATATCCAATTCATACACAATATATGTGATTACTTATCTATTACAGGAGGTAGCCATCTAACTGAGTGTAGGTGTTTGTCCTTCCACCCAACCATAGGCTCAGAGGCATTCATCCTTAGTGCTTTGGCCACCACCGTGCAAAGCCATGATATTACGAGGGAACTCTCACAGTTCTCAAGGACTCTCTCTCTATTTCAGCTTCTGTTCAGGTTTTGTTCTCTACAACTCTCAGAGATTTATATCCCGGTTATGGCCTCGGTGAGGTTAGCAGATGCTCACTCTACATCAAGCTCGTAGCCTTCTGTTCATCATCCGCTGGAGAGTTCCACGTATCTCCCTTACAATCTTTCACGCTCTCCCCGTCCTGCGATCGCCCTCTCCTATTCGCTTGTATCCATCTTACCCATCTTCTTTTTTTGGAAGGTTCCCGACCCATCACGTTCCTTTTGTTAGAAGGAATCTCAGGTCTACAGATCTCTGTGGTACTTTGGGTTGACATTCTGTAGCTAGACCCTTCTCCCATTCATGGGGGTGGTTGATAATTTAACCATTGTTCCTTTCTTCATTAACTTATTTCTCTCCTTGGGATCTGGGGTGGCTTATTATCTTAGCAAAGGAAGTTTGGGTCATTTGAACTAATTGACCCTCTCTACAATATCCTCACTCTTTCCTCTAGTGATATCATGCCTAGTACTTTTAGGGATTCACCCCGAAAGTCATTTATTGGCAACTCAAACAATAATACATTTACATTGTCCACATTCCTTGGCATGTAAATTCCTATTTTATGATTAATTACAAACTAGGGGAAACAGGGTGTTACATGTTCCAATAGGACTTGTAGCTGTAGAACCCAAGGAACTATTGACACTATTTTTTTCTACCATTTTGAGTTTCATGGAGTGTGTTAAAGTATTCAATGAGGAAAGTAGGATCAACCACATGCGTCAAGTACTCAATCGTGCCCAAATAAAATTTCAAGATGAACGTCAAACATAAAAATTACTTATAGATGGAAAACAATGATAAACAAAAACAACATTTGAGTTATGATACTATTGAAGCATATAAGTTGTGATACTATTGATCTAAGTCAATGTTAGGATCTTGATAAATCACAAGCGTGATATCCTTTGATTTTTTTAGTAAATTGATTAAATTAGATGGCTTGGTCACATTAAGCCAAGGAAACCAAGAGGGTGTCAATAAAAGAGCAGTACTAAAAGGTGATTATCATAAACAATAGTCAATCGGTGGAAAAAATGTTTTGGCATTGAAAGAACAAAAGTAATTTATATAATTAAGTGAAGAATCTATTTAGATAATATGTGAGGAGTAAACTACAAAACATAAACTAGAGAGAGAGCATAAATATATATAGATATAATGTCTTTGCAAAATATGTTGAAATTGGTAACAATACACAATAACAACTTAAAAATTAGATAGAACTAGATATTGCAAACTAGATCACCAAAAATTGCTCAAAATCTAAGTAGAAAGAACATATAAGCTCTTATACCACTAATTTAAGATAAGGTTTCATAAGAGGACCTTGGTGGTTCATAATTCTTTACTTTGTGAGAAAACTATTTGAACTATACAGTTTGGTCACACTAAGCCAACAAAGCCAAGAAATTCACTATGGACGAGAATGATTGAAAGACGATTATCACCAAAAATGTATTAAAAAAATTAATATTTCAACAATGAAAATGAAAAAGTAATTTATTCAATGTAGTAATGAAGTGTGGAAGATGTTTAGATAACTATATGTGAGGAATAAAGTAAATCAAAAACATTAGAAAGATGCATGTGGATATGTAGGTAGCTATGTATTTGTACAATATAGTAAGTAGTGATAGGAGTACACAATAACAATTAAAAGATCTAAGTGTGATAAGAGCATATATGTAACTTATATAGATGGATTAGACAATGAACCATATACTAGAGAATAAAAATATACATCAAAGATTTCTCAAATATATATATTATTGTTGGTATAGAATTGAGTTATTTTTAAGTAACACGTAGGAAGGTAAATAATGGATATCTTATAGTAAGTAGTGATAGGAGTACACAATAACAATTAGAAAATCTAAGTGTGATAAGAGCATATATGTAACTTATATAGATGGATTAGACAATGAACCATATACTAGAGAATGAAAATATACATCAAAGATTTCTCAAATATATATATTATTGTTGGTATAGAATTGAGTTATTTTTAAGTAACAAGTAGGAAGGTAAATAATGGATATCTTATAGTAAGTAGTGATAGGAGTACACAATAACAATTAAAAAATCTAAGTGTGATAAGAGCATATATGTAACTTATATAGATCGATTAGACAATGAACCATATACTAGAGAATGAAAACATACATCAAAGATTTCTCAAATATATATATTATTGTTGGTATAGAATTGAGTTATTTTTAAGTAACACGTAAGAAGGTAAATAATGAATATCTTCATTATTGCCTAAAAAGACACATACACACTATTATAAAAAGAGAAAAGATAAAGGAATGAAACCTAAAATTTACCTAGGAATGTTTCTTGACAAAGTCAATTGATTTTTTTTTTTTAATCTTTAGTTTTAACTAAATAATGATAAATAAAGTTGATGGATGTATGTCATTCACCTCTTTGTAATTATGAAAAATGGAGAACCTTCAAATTTATTTTAAGGTAGTAAGAAGATAAAGTTAGGGGTGTTCATTGTCTTTCTTACTTATTATGTCTTCAAATTTATATAAGGTAATATCCATTATCTCTTTTCCTTATCATAGCAGGGACATTATGTTTTGGTCCATTTTTATTATTTGAACCCACTGTTTAAAAAGTAAAAACATGGTTTAACCTAAATTTTCATAACCCGATGTTTGCATCCGTTACTGGAGAAGGGGGTGGCAGCTTTAATATCTAGTTCACTGCAGTCGATACTCACCACACCACAGTCGATGTGCAGTCACCGCCTACTCCTACTGCCACTTGCTTGAGCATATTTCCCCCACCGTTGCTATTCAATTTCTGGCCCTAATGAGTGCCACCTGTGTTTTTTCAAATTATTAAAAGCGTTGCATTGCCATGCCATTCCAATATTCGAAGAGCCCATTCTGCTCAAAACTATATCGTCTTGGACTAAATTGTTCCCTCTGCATTGTTGATACACTTGAGTGTTTTCTACTGCCACCAGCTTTAGCGTCTTGCCCCCACCATTGCTATTCAATTTCTGGCCCTGATGCGTGCCACCTGTGTTTTTTTAAATTATTAAAAGTGTTGCATTGCCATGCCATTCCAATATTTGAAGAGCCCATTCTGCTCAAAACTATATCGTCTTTGGACTGAATCGGTCCCTCTACATTACTGATACACTTGAGTGTTTTCATTGAGTGAAGTATGAAGGCAACTTCTGAGATTTAAAGCTAGTAATTATCTCCCTATTCATATTCATTTAATCAGTTTGTGTAAATTATCTTCTTGTTCATATTCATTTAATCAGTTTGTGTGGACAAGAAGGGAGACATTGTTTGATATTTCTGTTACATTCAATGGTGCATTTTTCATTCTCATCCAGATTTGCAGTCTCAGACAAACAAGGTCTTAAATGATATGTTTTATTAGCCAAGATTCATAAATCTTCCCTGGTTTGTTGGATGATAAATTGCTAGAGGATCCAATCTGTTTTATATAATGAGATTGGCAGTGAGTGGAATTTGGTACCTATAGCCGGATATGGATCCTGTAATTGCTTAGGTTTGATTTGTATTGGGTACGTCTAGCCAGCGGTGGATCCTATAATTGTTTAGGTTTTATTTGTTACAAGAATCAAAGAAATGAATATAATTGGTAAACTAGATAGCATTTATGTCTTTTAGATTTGATGTGTGTAAAAATAATTTTCACCAAATTAAGTCCAGTGATAGGCCTCTGTTATGTTACCGGAAGCCTCACCTAAAGGGAAGGGGTAGCTACACCATAAATCTATTTATGGTTTCCATTGTTGGAAATTCTTATTACAGGTCGATGTGTTCCTCACGTCGCCACCAATTTGTCTGTTAGTCAAAATATGTCAGTAATCAAAATGTCAATCTCACAGTCTGCAAGTGCAAAGTCGTACGTCTACTCAAAATTCATTCGGAAAGAAAGAGAGCTATAAATGAAGCCGGATTCTATCTTCTCGAATTAAATTAAGTTGTTGAAGATTCAATCATAGTTATGGGAGTGTTTAATGGTGACTCGGTCTTAGCTTCTGAAGGAAGTTTATATAAGTCTGAGTCGCTTCAGTTAAAAAAAAGGAGAAGGGGAGAGGATAGATATGAATAGATAGAGACATAGTGAAAAGGAGAGAGGGGTGCAGAGAAGTTGTTCAAGAACCAACATCAGTTGAAGAGTTGACTGAACAAGTATCAGAGGCGAAGCTCATTTTGTCATTGTATTTTGTAATCTGAGCGCACTGTGCCGAAGTTCATTAATATCAAATATTTTGCATGTTGACAAGGTTCTGTGTTATTTCTCTATTATATTCCGCATTCATAAATCATTCTATTTAGTGTGTGTATTCACAGCGTGCAACAATCTGGCAGTCTTGCACTGCATAGTGATCTTGAGAAATATGTCGCGTAGCCTGTTTGGTGCGCGGTATTTTAGACTGCGTGCATCTCCCTCACCCTTCAAATTGGTATCAGAGCAGGTTCTACTAGAATGATTTTGTCATAGCAGAAACTCTTTTGAAAGTGAAAAATGGCTTCTAACTCAAATATGCAACCTCCCACTTTTACAGGCAAGAATTATGAGATGTGGTCCTTGACCATGAAGGCCTTGTTCCGAGGTCAATACGTATGGGAGATAGTAAAAAATGGTTATGTTGAACCGGCATATTAGGCATCATATAACGCCCTCACACAAGCTGAGAAAGATGTCTTGAAAGATCAAAGAAAGAAGGATGGAAAGGCATTGTTTTACATACATCAAGCCATGCATGAAAGCATACTTCCAAGAGTTGCATCAACAAAGCAAGCCAAGGAAGCATGGGACATATTACAAACTGATTATCAAGGTATGGATAAATTAAAAATTGCAAAACTTCATATTCTTAGAAGAGATTTTGAAACTATGTTAATGAAAGATCCATACATAGTAGATTCTTTCTACACACACGTCATTGGGCTGATAAATCAGATTAAGTCTCATGGTGAAACCATAGAAGATAGAAAAGTTGTTGAGAAAGTGCTTAGGAGTTTTCCTCCTAAATTTGATACTCTTGTTGTAGCCCTAGAAGAAGGCAAATCCTTGAGTTAGTTAAGTCTAGATGAACTGTAAGCTTCCCTCATTAATCATGAACATAGATTGAACAAGTCAAATATGTCATTAGAAAATACTTTTTCCACACAGTCATCTATAAGCCGTGGAAGAGGAAGGGGGAGAGCTAACTCTAGAGTCAGAGGAAGAAGTTTTGACAGAAGTGGATGCAGTATCAATCCTAGAAATATTGGTGGAAGAGGTCAAAACCCAAGTACTAGCCAGTCAACTTGTCAAAGAACTGAAAAATCAAAGATTCAATGCCATTACTATAAAAAATATGGACATTATGCATATGAGTGCAGAAAGAGATAGTATAATCAGAATAAGCAAAGTCAAGATCATTCACACAACACAAATAACCAAACATGACCTATGTTTATGGCGCGCATTGTAGTTGTGCCTAGCGCAGAAGAAATGACTAATATAGTGTCACAAGTTGAATGAAATCTTGCTCAAGCAAGTCCATGTGACATATAGTATTTAGATTCAGGTGTAGTAATCATATGACAGGAAACAAAGAATTGTTTTCTAGTTTGGGTGAGTCAGTCCAGACCAAGGTTACACTTGGAACATATATCCAAGTCACTATCATAGGCAAATGCAGTATAAACATTTTAACCAGACAAGGAGAAGAGAGAGTTATGTCTGATGTATATTATGTTTCTGTTCTGAAGCATAATCTGATGAGTACATGACATTTGTTACAAAAAAGATATAGAATCTACATGGAAGATAATAACTGTGTGATTATGGATAAATGCCCAAGAAATCTACTTATTGCAAAAATCTAGATGATAAGTAACAGGATGTTCCCATTGACATTGAATCCAGTAAAGAAGAAGAATATAGCACAAACTGCTGACAAAAATAAAAGTGTGCAGTTAGACACTGCATTTACAACAGAAAGCACGTGCAGTACTAATGCAGAAAATAGTGCGCGCAGTATCAAGAAAGGAGAAAATGGCGCAGAAATGAAGGCAACATTCCAATCTGAAACGCAGGATGACTCCTTGTTATGGCATTTCAGATTTGGACATTTGAATTTTAGAGGCCTGAAGTTGCTACATGCAAAGAATATGGTAAAAGGCTTACCATTGATTGAAAAATTAGAAAGGATATGTGAAGGATGCATAACTTGGCAAGCAACACAGAGAATAGTTTCCAATTGACAAGTCCTACAGAGTAAAAGCTCCATTGAAAATAGTACATTCTGACATTTGTGGTCCAATGCAAACTCCGTCTATAGGAGGCAATATTTATTTTCTATCATTCATTGATGATTTCTCAAGAAAGACATGGATTTATTTTCTACAGCATAAATTTGACGCATTGGGTTGTTTTCAGCAGTTCAAATCACTTGTGGAGAAACAGAGTGGTTATTACATCAAGTGTCTAAGAATGGACAGAGGAGGAGAATACATGTCAAAAGAATTTCAGAAATTTTGTAAAGATCATGGCATCTACAAGCAATTTACCCCGCGATACACACGACAGCAGAATGGTGTCATAGAAAGAAAGAATAGAGCCATCATAGAAATGACACGCAGTATGTTGTCAGCTAAACATTTTTCAAATGAGTATTGGGCTGAGGCAGTAGAAATTGTAGTATACATCTTGAACAGATGTTCGACAAAGAGTGTGAAAAATAGAATTCCTCAGGAAGGATGGACAGGATCAAAGCACAATGTGGCACACTTAAGAGTTTTTAGTTGCGTCACATACACACATGTTCTAGATGAAATGAGAAGGAAGATGGACAACAAAGGACATAAATGCATATTTGTTGGGTATTTGGAAGAGACAAAATGATACAAGTTGTATGACCCTGCCACAAGAAAAGTCATAATCAGTCATGATGTTCAGTTTGTGGAGAATGAAGCATGGGATGGAACCATAGAAAAGACAGTGAAAATAATTGGTGCAATGGAGCATGACGATACATAGGATCAAGTGATACAAACACCATACACACAACAGTGTGTAGTTTCATCTACACCTAGCACTAGAACACAAATTACCATGCAAAATACTCTGGTAAGAACAACAAATGCGCAGTCCACCCCTAGACCGCAACAAATACCAACAAGCAGTTCGAGTACTTCTACATCTCCATATACAACATTAGAAAGTTTGTTACCAAGAAAGACAAGTTTGCACGACATCTATAATGAAGACACATCAAATTCATTTTCAGTTTTTTCTTTGTTTTCACAAATAGATGATCCATTAAATTTTGAAGAAGATGTCAAAGAGGAAGTATGGGCACAAGCCATGGATGAAGAAATCAAATGCATAGAGAGTAATCAAACATGGATATTGGTTGATGTACCTAAAGACAAAGATGTCATAAGTGTCAAGTGGATTTATAAAACCAAGCAAGATGCAAAAGGAAAGGTACATAAGTACAAGGCAAGATTAGTTGCAAGAGGCTTTACACAACAACCTGAAATTGATTACAATGAAACATTTGCACCAGTTGCGTGCATGGACATGGTCAGAATAGTGTTAGCAATTTCCACATAGAACAAATGGCTAGTTTATCAGATGGATGTAAAGTTAGCATTTTTGAATGGAAACTTAGAAGAAGAAATATATGTGGAACAACCGTAAGGTTATGAGATTCCAGAACAAGAAGACAAAGTATACATATTAAAGAAAGTGCTATATGGATTAAAGCAATCTCCGAGAGCTTGGTACAGTCGCATAGATTCCTATCTCAGACAGAATGGATTTCAGAGAAGTGAAAATGAGCCAACATTGTACATCAAATCAAATCAACAAGGTAATGTGTTAATTATTTGTTTATATGTGAATGATTTGATATTTTGAGGTGATTTTGGCATAGAAGATTTCAAATTAGTCACGAAGGATGAATTTGAAATGACTGATTTAGGGCTAATGAGATATTTTCTAGGAATAGAAGTGCACCAGTCCAAAATTGGTATATTTATCTCACAGTCCAAGTATGTGCATGAAATATTGAAGAGATTCAATATGGTGAATTCAAAAGCAACACCAACACCTGTCATAACAGGATTGAAGTTAAGCAAGGAAGATAAAGGGTCCAAAGTGGATCCCACACCGTTTAAAAGACTGGTAGGCAGTCTTATGTATGTAATAGCGACAAGACCTGATATTATGTATGGAGTGAGCCTAATCTCAAGGTTCATGGAAACTCCAAAAGAATCACATTGGAAAGCAGGAAAGAGAATCCTGAGATACATGAATGGAACAAAAGATTTTGGCATAAAGTACTCCATTTCAAAAGATTTCAAACTCATTCGATACACTGACAGTGATTGTGGAGGCAGTATTGATGACAGGAAAAGTACCTCTGGGTACACATTTCATTTTGGAACAGGAATGGTATCATGGGCATCAAGGAAGCAGCCCATAGTGACACTTTCTTCAGCAGAAGTAGAGTACGTCGTAGCCACAAGCACAGCTTGTCAAGTAGTATGGATGAGAAGGATATTATAATTTTTGTTGAAAGAACAACAGGAACCAACTACAATTTTCGGTGACAACAATTCATCCGTCATGTTATCAAAGAATCATATGTTTCATAAGAAAACCAAGCACATTGATACAAGGTATCATTTCATCAGAGAATTGGTGAATAACAAAGACATCAGTTTAGAATTTTGCAGATCAAAAGAACAAATTGTAGACATTTTTACAAAATCTTTAGCAGGAGATGCATTTCAGCATCTGCGCAGTAGTCTGGGAGTCCATGCAGTAACAGAAGAGTGACAGTAAAATGAAAACTTAAATTTTTGATGTCATTTTCTTTTGTAGCTCCACCAACTTATAATTAAGGGGGAGTGTTGCTAATTGTAATTACAAGTCGGTGTGTTCCTCACGTCGTCGTCGATTTGTCTGTCATTCGAAATATTTCAGTAATCGAAATGTCAGTCTCACAGTCTGCAAGTGAAAAGTCGCACGTCTACTCAAAAGTTAGTCGGCAAGCAAGAGAGCTATAAATGAAGTTGAAATCTATCTTCCCGAATTAAAGTAAGTTGTTGAAGAATCAATCATAGTTATGGCAGTGTTTAATGTTGAGTTGGTCTTAGCTTCTGAAGGAAGTTTATATAAGTCTGAGTCACTTTAGTTAAAAAAAGGAGAGAGGGAGAGGATAGATAGAGACATGGTGAAAGGGAGAGAGGGATGCAGAGAAGTTGTTCAAGAACCAGCAGTAGCTGAAGAGTTGACAGAACAAGTATCAGAGCCGAAGCTCATTTTCTCATTGTATTTTGTAATCTGAGCGCACTGCGCCGAAGTTCATTAATATAAAGTATTTTGTGTGTTGACAAGGTTCTGTGTTATTTCTCTATTATATTCCACATTCGTAAATTGTTCTATTCATTGTGTGTATTCACAGCGCACAGTAATCCGGCAGTCTGTACACTACACAATGATCTTGAGAACTCTGTCGCGTAGACTATTTGGTGTGCAGTATTTTAGACTGCTTTGCGCAGAGTAAACTGCGTGCATCTCCCTCACCCTTCATCAATTTCCCATTTCTAGATGAGACTGTTTTTTGAGAAATAACAATTCGGCCAAAGGTTTTTAGCGTAAGGCCAAAAAAAAAAAAAAAAAA
>JASDQU010192255.1:0-20017 GCA_032191745.1 Picea mariana | reverse complement strand
AACAGGGACAATGAGCTCTTGACCACACTGAGCAGCATCAAAAAGGATCTGCAAGACATCAAAACAACCATGCACGATGTCCAAGCATGAGCAGATGACCAGTGGCATCGAGTGGATAACATGATGGCATTCATGCAAGACCTGAGAAGCGCCATGGCAGAACGAGAGAAGGGGAAGACACAGGCTGCACAGACCTACAAGGAACCACGTCGAGGTACAGGTTACTGATACTTCTTGTGCTTTTCTCTTTTTCTCTTTTTTTGATGCCAAGATTATGGCCCTGCGCGACACTATAGATATCATGTCTTTATGCATCTGACATTTGGCCCTGCATGGCCATGTAGCCAACCTTATATATGAATTGGACTTTAGACAACAGTGGTTTCCCGAATGGGCACCGTTCCCTCCTCTCTTTGACTTAGGACACCTGGCAAAGGTGGTTTCCCAATAGGGCACCAATGCCAGGTAACTAGAAAACTCTCAGACATTTGTACTTTTTGCAAGGAATCAATACAAAATCTAACTTACAAAAAAAAAAAAAAATACCTACCCAAATAACCTTTCACAAAATATATATTCAATGATATTCAATAGGTTCAAGTGTGATTAAATGAGAGATCCTTTCCTCTTATTTATACTTTCATGTAGCATCCCACTTTCCTTATTTTAGGGATTTCTCCATTAACTTTATTATTTAAATAATTTAATTTTCAAACACTTTGACTACTTTGACCTTTTGGGGTTTCTAGATGACTCCTGAGGGTTCTCCAACTTCACATGGACACAACTCTCTAACCATGAGGAGTTATCTGACGTTCCACATGCCACCGAAAATGGCATGACATGTACTATCCATATAGAATAGTATTACATGCGAATATATCAAAACTCATACCATTATCCATCAAACAAAATTGGGTCCCTTACCTAAACCTTTGTGCTACCAAAATTATCTACCAGACTTTCTTCAAGGGTTGACATCAATGACAACCAACCCAATTAATAAAGAATCTCCCTCTTTGGCATTGATGGCAACACTATGATGCATACCGAAGTGATCTCATGCAATATTGAAGTCATATCACTCATGCTCATCCTTTGACCATTGCTCCCCCTAGAACCATGCCTCTGTGTTCTGCATCTGATAAATCTCTCCCCCTTTGTCACCAATGGAAAATGTATCTTTCCATCCAGGGCTTCTCCCCCTAGCTAAAATGTCCTTAGGGATACTCCCCTTGACTGAACTCTTTATGAAACTGATCTCTCGACTTGAACTATCCTCTTTATGGTGCTTCCTCGTGTAAATCTAAGACATATAATATAAGCATTCAAAAGAATTCATTTTGGAGTAGAAATTACTCTGAGTCTCTGGATAAGGTACTCAAAGGCTTCCCGTGCAAGTAGTTTTGTAAATATGTCTGCCACTTGTTCTTTTGTACCCACATATTCAACTCTGATGTTCTTCTCTGCAACTTGTTCCCGTAGAAAGTGATACTTTATTGGAATGTGCTTTGTATTGGAGTTCATTACCAGGTTCTTTGAGATACTGATGACACTTGTATTATCACAATACATTGGGATGGGTTCATCATACTCAACCTGTTTTGTTTAATCCATAGAACCTGTGTACAACATGTTGTTGTTGTAATATACTATGCCTCGGTTGTAGATAAGGATATTTATGATTGTTTCTTGCTTAACCATGATACTAAACACTCACCCAAGTAGAAAGATGCTCCATTGGTGTTTCATCGGTCATCAATGCAACCTTCCCAATATTCATCTTTGTAGGCAATAAGTGATAGATCCTTTATTTTTGGATACCATAATCCAAACTCTTTTTTTCCTTTGAGATATCTGAAAATCCTCTTCACTGCTAATACATGTGATTCCTTTGGTGTTGCTTGAAATCATGCTAGTTGTCCAACTTCCTACATTACATTCAGTCTGGATGTTGTCACATATAGTAAGTTACCAATCATTGATCTGTATTTCCTCTGTTTTGTAGACTTTGAATCATCATCTTTGCTCAACTTGCAACTGGTTTGCATAGGAGTGGTAATCGGTTTGAAATCTTCCATTCTGAACCTATTTAGAATTTCTCTGATATACTTAGTTTGAGAAATAAAAATTTCTTGGTTTCTTTGACGTATTTGAAGACCTAGGAAGAATGATAGTTATCCAAGTAATGACATTTGAAATTCATTCTGCATATCCTTTGCAAATTTCTGGCTTAACCTGTCATCAATACTTCCAAAAATAATATCATCAACATAAACTTCAATTAATAAAATACTATTTTGTTTTACCTTGATGTAGAGGTTGTTGTCTGCACTTCCTTTTCTGCACCCTTCCTACTGTAGATATTTATTTAGTCTAGAGTATCGTGCTCTAGGAGCCTTTTTTAGACCATACAAGGCCTTCTTCAATTTACACACATAATAGGCATTCTCTAACAACTGGAATCCTTCTTTTTGTTCAATGTAGACTTATTATTCAAGTTCCCCGTTCAAAAAAGTTGATTTCACGTCCATCTGATACACTTTAATATTCTTGGAGCATGCATAAGCCAGGAGCAATCAGATTTCTTCCATTCTGGCAACTAGAGCAAATGTCTCTTCAAAGTCGATTACTTCAACCTGTGTGTATCCTTTACATACCAATCTAGATTTGTTCCTTGTAACCTATCCATCTTGATTCAATTTATTTATGAATACCCACTTTGTGTCAATCACATTCTTATTCTTTGGTCTTGGAACCAATTCCCAAGTGTCATTCTTCTCTATTTGATCCAATTTTTCATCCATGGCCTTATTTCAAAATTCATCCTTATTGGCCTCTTCAAAACTTTTTGGCTCAATCGTAGATGAGAGTGCTAGGTGCATTTGTTCTGGTGAATGGATTCTTCTTCTAGTCTCAACTCATGCATATTTGTTTCCGATAATCTGATCTGAAGGATGATTCTTCTGCGTTCATTCGTTAGGTGTCTTTGGAGGAACTTGTTGATCTTACTCTTCTACTTTTGTCTGATCCTCTTCATATTCCCCTTCTACTTCTTCTTCATCCTTTGTTTCTTCTTCATAAATATGTTCCATTGATTCATTTTCTTCTTCCTTTAATTCGTGTCCACCTGTTTCATCAATTTTTACATTGATTCTTTCCACAACTTTGTTCAACATCAAACTGTAACATTTGTATGCTTTCGTTGTACTTGAGTAACCAACAAGTACTCCTTTATCCGCATGAGAGTCAAACTTTCTGATTCTTCCATATTCTCTTTTGATGTAGCATTTTCTTCCAAATACTCTAAAGTGATTCACATTTTCTGGTCTTCCTTTCCATAGCTCGTAGGGAGTTTTTTCAGTGTTGTTTCTGAGCATTACTCTGTTTTGAATGTTAATTGTTGTATGCACTACATGTGTCCAAAAAATATCTGTCAATTGGGAATCCATTAGCATTGTTCGAGCCATTTCCTGTGTAATTATCATCCATTACGATAATGTTCCTTTGTCTCTGAACCACTCTTTGAACCAATCTATGAATCCATGCTCGCGTCCATACTATCCAAGACTCTACTTTCAAAACTATCCATAACATTGACCCATTTATCACTATACTATCATGGAGTCTTGATTAATCCATCAAATTGTACTTCTGCTAATTGAATGCTCTATATATGTCTTCTCAAACTCTGCAAGTTACTCGAATGATGGTTCTTTAGTCTGTCACAACTATCACATAGATTCCCCATGTCTAAAATTCATATTACCTGGGAGTCTCTAAGTCGGATGGCTCAAAAAAGTTATTTCTCTAATGTGTATTCATCATCATCTTCATTGGTAGATTCATCATCATATTTATTGGTATATTCATCATCTCTCTGAGCTCTGACTTCTTTCTTTCTGTCAGTGGATTTATATTTCACTACAATGCCTGAAAGTACAATCTCTTGAACATGTTCCTTATTTACCTATCCTTCTTTTCTTTCAGTCATTTTCCAAACCTGTATGAATCTAGCATCTTTCTTTTTCTCTATAAAATTTTCTCATCTCGCGTTATTGCCAATCTTGTGATCTCTGGGACCTGGTCTTTGTTCACTCGTTCTTCATGTTTTCTTATCCACACTTTCTTACATCTGATATCAATGTTCTCTTTCATGGAAGTATCGATCATGCTTCTACAATCACTAGCTATGTGTCCATAGTTATGACATTTGTAACATTCAATGTTGCATGGGGCCACATAGGCATTTATTTCTTGAACATTTCTTTAATAATCCCTACAATCTGCAACCTTATGTCCAAAGTAAGTACAATAAAAACAATGACCATAAAACAAATTTGCATACCTGGGAGTGAATGATCTTCTTTGTGGCGTAGTCCTTCTGAATTTTTTCCTTGACTAGTCATGATCGTGATTGAAGATTCTTTATGGCTTGAACATGGATGGTCTTCTTGAATATGTATCTTCAATAGTTTTCTTAGATTCCGGTTGACCATGTTTTCTTCCTTTGAGTAATTATGCATAACTCTTTATATTTTCTTCATTCTTCTTTTCTAGCAACCTAGAGTGCTTATATTCATTCTCTATAACTAATGTGGATGTTTCTATCTCTTCAATGTTCTTGTTGAGATTGACTATTTTACTTCTCAATGTGACAACTTCTTCTTCAAGCTTCTCAACCTCTTCTTCTTTATTTATTATCTAAGACTTCATGACTTCTTCTGTTATTTTCACTTCTTCAAGATGAATTTTTAATGTGATTATTTCTTCTTCAAGTCCTTTCTCTTCTTGACCAAACTCTGCCTCAACCTAGTTTAGATCGTTAGTTTTTTCCTTAAGATTATCTGTCAATATCTTCTCTCTCATTTCTGCTTCTTTCGTTTGTGCTTCTATGTTGGCTTCCAAATACTGCTTTTGATATTCAAGATTTTCTTCGATCTTTTTGGCTTCTTCTAGCTGAGTTCTTAAGTTCTCGATGACATGTTGGGCTTCTTAAAAAATATGAACACTTTCCTTTTGTTTCATGAATTCTTTCTTGAGTGACTTGTTTTCTTCTCTTATGTCATCTAAAACACTAATCAATTCTCTGGTGATTATGTACTCTTCATGTTCTGACTCTGTTTGACATGGTGAACATAATTATTCTTGATCTGTATTTGCATATTCTTTGGCATTTTTGAATCTGCAATGGGTGAAGAATATATGTCATGTAACTTATCCCAAAGTTATTTCATTGATGAAAAATTACCAACCTTTTCTCTTACCACATTAGGTAATCCTTTCCACATGAAATCCATTGCTATTTTTTAATTCTTCTTCAATTCCTTCTTGGCTGCAGTCTTTTCCCTTTTTGAACTATCATATCCTGTAACAACTAATAGCCAAATATAATGTTTTTGTTCCTGTAAAAATACTTCCATCCTTCTTCTCCACATCTCATACTTAAAACCATTCTGACCATTAAACATTGGTACTCCATTATCATAATAATCCATGATCTCCTTCCAGTGGTTAAACTATTTCCTGAAGGAACCATCTCTGATACCAATTGTTGGAATACTGAGAGGGAGGGTTGAATCAGTAATAGAGTGATTTAATCCTTTTTAACCATATAATTCAAGTGTTATACCAGTATAGCATTATCATCCAATAATTGAAGAGTAAATAAACAATAAACAAATGATCAATCATACACATACACAGTACACCAGTGTTTTTACATGGAAACCCAAAGCGGGAGAAAACCACATAATGTTTTTTCTTATATGTCTTGAAGAATTACATTCATTGGAAGCACCAACTTCTTTTGTTTTCCAGTTGCAACTAGAAGGAGGTTACAACCCCCTAGTTTCTCAGGCTACAACCTAAGGGAAGCTCCAATTCCCCAATTCTCTGGATACAACTAGAAGGAGGCTACAACCCGAAGGTGGCTACAACCACATGTCCTTGCCCCATCCAACCACCCTGAAATATAAATGTCAAATGTAGACAACCTATCACTGTCACTGAATCAACCACTGTCATTGTCAAACTGTCACTATGAACCTATAACAATAACCTGTAACAACCTGTACCAATCAACCTGCACCAAACAACCTGTACCAATAACCTAAACCAACATGTACCATGCATCAAGCATGCATCAACCTTGACTCATCAAGATATACCAACATCATCAACTATACACCTCATGTATGTGCCAACTCATCAACTACTTGTCTCAACCATGTACTCAACATGTACCTCAACCATATACCAAAGACATACACCAACATAACCATCAAAATTTATCTAACAATTCATCACTCTATCAATAAACCAAATACCATAAACCCTTACATCAGACCATGTGCCACAACCTCACAGTTATGTAGCCTCAAGATAAACCAACAAGTTTAGCAACACATCACAACCAAAAGACCAATACCCATATGCCAAATACCAACTGTATCCCTCAACAAATCAGATATATGCAGCAATACAGAACATCCAATACCATCTCAAGAGATAAACCGTATCTCAAAAAACATACCTCAAACAAGATGTGCCATATCTCTCATAAATAGACCCCAACCACGTTGTTGTCGCCAATTTTCTTCCACACTTTTTCTGCTGCGATTTTTCTACCGCACTTTTTCTGCCACACTTTTTCTACCGTGGTTTTTTTTGTCACACTTTTTCTGGCACGATTTTTCTTTCGCACTTTTTTTTTGTGATTTTTTCTGCCTCAATTTTTCTGTCGCACTTTTTTTGCTGCACTTTTCCTACTACACTTTTTATGCCACACTTTTCCTACCACACTTTTTCTTCCATAGTTTTCCTGCCGCACTTTTTCTGCCACACTTTTCTCTATCAATAATACCTTCCCAAATAACCTTTCACAAAATATATATTCAATGATATTCAATAGGTTCAAGTCTGATTAAATGAGAGAGATTTGCCTCTTATTTATACTTTCATGTAGCATCTCACTTTTCTTATTTTAGGGAGTTCTCCATTAACTTTATTATTTAAATAATTTCTTTTTCAAACACTTTGACTACTTTGACCTTTTGGGGCTTCTACATGACTCATGAAGGTTTTCCAACTTCACATGGCCATAACTCTCTAACCGTGAGGAGTTATGTGACATTCCACATACCACTGGAAATGGAATTACATGTACTATCCATCTAGAATAGTCTTACCTACAAATATATCAAAACTCATACCATTATTCATCAAACAAACTTGGGTCCATTACCCAAACCTTTGTTCTATCGGAATTCGCTACCAGACTTTCTTCAAGGGTTAAAATCAATGAAAACCAACCCAATTAATCAACATTAACATCTTATCCAACAATTGATTCATCGGTTTAATTGATATAATCGTTATTCACATTTCATTATAACATCCAACGCAAGATTTCTAAATAGAATTTACTGTAAATGTCAATACATTCAAAAAATATCAGAGAACTTCCAATGTGCAAGGAATCTTGAACAATAGTTAAATTTAAAATATCGTAGCCTCAAGAGTTATGATAACTTGATGATTATTTTTAGCCAAAATTGCACAATGTCCATTCTTTTTCCTTTCCAATCCAATTACTACATCATTACCTCCCATCCAACGCTAGGGGTAATCGTCTTCCCCCTTATCCCCCTGAGCCGCAGAGGGGCCAAGAAAAAAAACAAGAACACAATAGCTCTCAAGATTTCCTCCCAAGGAAGAGATTTCACTCCTTCTCAAGCTTGAAATCCCCACTCTCACAAGTAAAACACAGTCAAAACAAATTTCGGCATCATAACAGTACTATCCATATTGATGATCTATTCCCCTTCTACCCCATTTCTTTTATAAGTAATTTCTCATTGACACTTGTCCACATGCATAAGTAATTCAACTTTTTCATTATTTTATTAGTGATTATTCACCCACACACTTGTCTCACTCTCCCCAAGTTTTACAAGTAATTACCCTTTTTATTTTATTTAAAAAACAATTTTCCCTCACATTCACAATTTGTTCCTATTGTTTCTCTTGGTTGTCCTTTTGTTCCCCAATTTTTCATTTAATGAGTGTCTCATAACTAGATATTAGTTAGAGCTGGATTAGGATTCTTCTTCTAGTTAGACTTAGTGGTTATTTGACTCAAGATATTATTCTATGTGTACACCTATTCTCTCATGTTTTATTTCTTTCTATTTTAAAAAACCCTTTAATTAATTTCATGCACACATGTGCATTTTATCCCACCTTTCAATTTGTATTCATTTTTTTCTAGAGTTTGATTTTATTTCAATTCCTTTAATTTATTTAATATTTTTATTTAGTCTCTCATTTAAAATTAGACTTAGAATTAGTCTTAAACTTAGGATTAGACTCTTGTTAGGCTTCTGGTTTATAATTTACTAATTAATTAATATTATGTTCTAACAAAGTCTAATTATTTCATTAAGTTCTCTAGTTCATCTAGATTTATTGAATCACAATTTAATTACGCGACGTGCCCTTCAAGACGCACCTCTGTGATCCAAGGGTGAAACTCTCCTTTGACTGGTTTTGGAATTTTGTCCGACCCTTGGAGTCAACACTCCACTCATTTGACATTGTAAGAGACTAAGGGCTTCTACGAAATAAGGATTCTTCCTTATTGTGTGCCCTTTAGATTTCCTCGTGAGCAACTCTGTTAGTTTACCCTCATGGAATCATGTACCTATCGAACTATGTAATCGTTAACCTATAGTTCAGGACATGGCGGGAGTGCTAGTAGTCTGTGACAGGGACACTTCCACACATCTCCCTCAAATGTTTAGTTTCGGTGCATGGACCCTTTACTCCTTATTTGAGTCAGATTAGCAATCATCGCCAAGCCTGCATCCACTGATAAAAACAATGCCAAACTCCATATATATAAATCAATCATATATCACATGTATGTAAAATTAAATACTCAAACAAAATGTAATCCACTCCCTGACTCAATCCATAGTCCAAGGAAGTCCATTGATGTCGTCAACATCCATAACCTGTCATATGTCTTGCACACTCAGGAGAAATCGTCAATAATATTTTTCAATACATATACACCTGAAATTACTATAAGTCACAATACATCATCCTTATCATATATAAATTATAATCGAAATGAAATCATAATGTACCATAACCAGATCGCTTGCACGCAATTTTCGTCAAGGAATATGTCAATATAAGTGTCATCAATAAAATAGGATGTTACACGATGTGCTTAGAGGAGTTGTTATTAACTCCTCTGATATGATCGAAGGAGTTGTTACTAACTCTTCTGATATGTATTAAGGAAGTTGTATTCTTATGCTACAATTTATCCTTTCCAGGATGGTACCTAAGTGTTTCACCGCAAATTGGCACTGGGCATTGTCTACTATTAACTTGGCATTTGCAAGGAGAAGCTTGCCATGTCTTGATAATTTCAATAATTCTTATAATTGTCTGATCATTAATTTTTATTTCCAAATAAAATGATCTAAATTTATCCTATCTGCAGGTTCATACATGTCACCATGAAAGAAGACAATGATGAAAGCAATGGGGACTGAGTCATCTAGCCTCTCCCAACAAACAATAGAGACAGAAAGTGTCGGGACTGTATATGATGATACGTTGGGACTTCTAGATAAAGATGGAGAAACCTTAAAATGAGCAGAAGTATATTATATGTTTAACAAATCAAACTTCTCTGTGAATTTAGAGGAAGCAACTGAGCTCCAGGTGTTTAGGAACATCAGAAAATCAACAATTTTTCAGGGTGGCAACACATCCGGTAGTTTTCCCTTGTGGGGACGCCATTTCTTGGATTTTGACAAGCATAGAAATAAAGAGTCAATATGTCTATAATGAAAGAAAAAACCTATAGCTTCATTCATGTCTGATGATTTAGCTAAGTGATACCATATTGAATCTAGGAACAAAATACTGGATAGTCAACTCCTCAATGATTTGGATCTTACACCGAAAGATTTATTCCCTGCATGGTATAAATCAGATAAAAAGTTCAAATATTGGCCCAAGAGGTGATACCCAATGACCAATTTGAAGAAACCCTAACGATATATGATAGCCATGTTGTGCAGGTTGTACAGGGAACCAGATGCAACTCATTTCCCTCTATCATACATGCCCCTAATTTATTTTTGTGTAGATGTGGGGGTATCATTCAAATGTGAAGACATATTTTCTAGAAATATCAAGGCTTCCGTTTCTGCAGTTACATAAGCACAACCAAGAAGCTTCCCCAATTTCCATATGTCTTCATATCTTCTAGACATAATGTGTATCACTCACAATTACCCATACATGGGATGTATTTGGTTTCCCGCTGATGTTTCTATCCACATCTACTACAAGGTTCTTTGGGAGCACAAATACCAAAAAAACTATTGAAGAATCTGCAAACACTTCATTTCCCCATTGTATGAATTTATTTTTTGCACCTCTCCACCTTGTATGACAAACAAGGCCATAATAGTCATAAGAAGGATTGGGGAATGGTATTTAGTGGACCACAATACCTATATAATAATATATGGTATGATGAAACCACCCCATTTACTCCCTTGGTTTTTTCATTACAAACTTGTGCTTTAGGAAGTGGAGTATCAAACTATCATACATGGGGTTCGTCCACTACCTCTTTACATTGGCAATTGTTTCTTTGAAAACACCGAGAAATCTCAAAAAAAAGTGGATATCTTACTTTCCTACCACTTTGGAGAGGAAATATTTAGGAGACACAGCCTTAAGAACATCGTCAAAGAGCACTTCAATAGCATGAGAATCACGTATGAGTACACCACTGAGTTATTGGAAGAATAAGAGGTGCATCAAAATGATAAAACTTATGACAAATTTATATTCAATAGGAGGGGCCAACTTAAAGGAAGGATCACATATGAATAAGTTGCAAGATAAGCAGCCAGAAAAGAGGTAGAACGAGATGAAACTGAGAGATTTCCCCCCATCTCTGTCTCAACTCATTCATGCTCCGCAAAATAGGAGGAAGGAGCACCAACATATAAAAGGAGAAGAGATAAAGATAAGGTGTTGAAAAGGAGGAATGAAACAAAAAATAAACAAAAAATAGAAGCTGACAAAGCAAAGGCCAGGGAAGAAAATGAAGCGAAATCTAAAGTTGAAGCTGAAGAAAACTTTTAAGCTAAGGTGAAAGCTAAATCCAAAGCAAAAGCTTCTACAGAAAAAGAAAAGGACCTAGTTGAAGCAGCAAGAGTGGACATATAATTAGAAGAGAAAGAAGCAACAAATAAAGATGATGAAGAAGAAATATAGAAGAAAAATGTAGATGATAGATAGGGTGACACACACCTGATGGAACTAGATATCCATAGAACATCCATCGCATGTCTAGTAGAGGAAACAACAAGTAGTGGTTCGGGCCTCGGGCCCTGGGAACCTTTTCGGTCGATAGAAATATTGGATCTACGAATTTGCATATACAATAGTAAAACCTGGAGAATCGTGCAATAAAGAGTGAAAAAGGTTCCAACAATAGAAGGATCCCCTTTTTCAGTGGTTACTCAAGTCCTTGTCACGAGAGATGTCAGGGAAGACCCCGTGGCAACAAATAGGGAAGGATTTTCTTGTATGGATGCAACCGTAGACAATATAAAGAGGCTATTCCAATAGAAAGAAGAGAAAGAGGTGAGGACCAGAGACCTAGAAGAGAAGATCTAACAGGTAAATATTTATGACATGAGTCTTCTCAACTTTAATGCTAGTGAGGAAAAAGTAAGGAATGATTTATAAGGTGCCATAATTTACATGTATTCCAATCTAAATATCTTCCAAAATGTTGTTGCAACAATTATTAACCAAAACAACCGGATACAAATGCAAATGACACAATACAACACTATTCGTGAAGGTATAGATGACATTGATACCTTGATAGAAGAGAATCCTGATGCACCTCCGGAGCTATATAGACCCTCAAAATGAGCAATAAAAACATACCTATATGCATTATATCATTTCCAGTAGGTAGGGAAAAAAGAATATAAATAAGTAACCAAGGAAATAAATATATGTTCAAGGAATCACAAATATTCCCATGAGATGATAAGGAATTGGTGTCTCCCAAGATTAGATGAGCTAGGGAAGAATTTGGTCACAAAAGAATTAGTGAATGAAATCCAAGACAACACGAATCGAAGGAGACAAATAGTAGAAGAGGTAACCTTTGTGTCTACCGATATCATTGACCAACATCTATTACAGTCGGTGAAGCTTCACACTATGATATAGGATTACACAACAAGACTAGAGAAGGATATGATATCCCTTTATTACAACACCACGATGAACGAAGAAACACTGTAACAAGTGTCATACATAGTAATCAAGCCACTATATAACCAATTGGAGTTTTGGAGAACTTATCTCTGAAGTAAAAGTTCATAGGGAAAGGAAAAATGACTTTTTTTCTTTTGTCCTTTTCCTAACCACTTCAAATTTCATCCTTTATACCACTTGTCATGAGTAAATAGAATATGAACAATTTTGTAACTGCCTCTTCAAGAAGAAGGAGAAAAGACGACTAGGAGTTACTAGTTTTTGTATAAAATAGAATATAGGCTCCTTTGAATTGGAAATTGTTTTGGCTTTTCAAGCATTGTATAGACCCAAGAACGTTTTTGAAAACTTATAAAGTGTTAATGAATATTGAGAAGCCCTTAGGGCCAACATATTATAGAAGGAATTCTATGTAGAAAGGGATCGAAGCTTTGAACTAATTTAAGTGAAGATAATTGTTGTTTCTATGGATGTAAGAATGCTTTGTTTGTTGTAGACTAATTCTTATACAATCCTTGTCATTCTGCAGTTATTGATATTTCTTTGAAAAGTTTAATTCCTTGAGATTTGTGGGTTATTAAAGTATACGTTGTTGTAATCTACACTAATATGATTATACACATATGTATTTGATTGTCTCCAATATTCCTCTTTTGTCACATCTAACTCTATAAAAGTTGTGTAAAGTTTTGGTTCCATTATAACTCATCAGTTACTCTAGTGTGCTCCTAGATAGGATAGGTTAGCATAGATCAGAAATTGATTAGTTGTATTCACATACATGGTATTCATCTACATCTATGCATTCCACCAACCCACTTCATCGGTACACCAGGCCATAACTGTTACGAAAACCAAAAGACGACAATAAATGGAAGTCAGGCCAAATTCCAGATGGGGTTTCTAATCCAAATGGTGCATAGTATAACTGGGACCGTATACCAGAGATTTATCCTTCCTATTGTCGGGTGAAGTGGAACCCGTCAACATAATTGGAACTAGGAGGGACATATTTTATGGCTTATATACATGAAATAAACAATAACCGAAATCAGTTTTCCATAAGTAATCCCAACTCTCAACATACCTTGTTCCCTCGGGTTGAGTCTAAACATGAAGTTACATACGAGGACTCAAATCCTAATTTTAGAAGTGCCTCAGGTAGTCTCTAAATACATACTGAGACTTGTTTTCACATACCATGAGAAGAGCTTCATGAAACCCATATAATTACACATTCTTACACAAAATTGCTTCAAAAATTACCTACAACCTCTAAACTCCCTAGAAGAAAAGTGACCCATGTAGAATGTACAAATACAGATCCATTTTTTACTTTGACTCTGTAGACGACCTTATTGAAATTGTGTTACAATAGGTCCCGGTATCTTTGAGCAAAGCTATGTGTTTCCTAATTGAACTTGAAGAATAATTTGAAGGTGAACAACTAGAAATCACCATAGAACAAATAATGGGGAAAAACAGGATTCACAGAGAAGTTATACCATGATGGAGAGCCCAAGGAGCTCTCAATATGGGTAGATAAATTTATGAAATGCCAAGGAATTTTGATAAAATCTTACCGAAATTCAACCCAAACAAACCCGGATCCTCGAAAGACCATGTAAATAATTTTTTTTTGGCCATACATCTTCTAGGTGTTCAACATGATGACATAGTGTGTAGGTTATTTCCATATATGTTTTTTGGGAAAACCTCTACTTGGTATTTCATCTTACCCATCAAGTCTATTACAGATTGGGATAGCTTTGTAAGGCTCTTTTTGAGAAAATTTGTGGAAAGAAAAACATATGTGTCCCTACACAATGAACTAGAACCCATCGGAATGGACAAGAGGGAAACCGTGAAAGATTTTAATCAAATATTTCTTAATGTCTTAATTAATTTTCCTCATGAAATTTCTCTCACTCAGTCATTAGCCATTGAATACTATACAGATGCATTAACCCCTTCCATAGGGATGTTTGTAAAATGATCTAACAAAAATACTTTATCCTTAAATTTTGATGAAGCTGAGACCATGGAAAGAGAGTTATATGCATATGAGAAACATCCGCATTATGAAGAATCTAAGTCAGCTAGGAAGAAACCACTTCTATTAACTAATCCACCTAAAAGGGAATCCAATCGTATCG
Source organism: Picea mariana (assembly GCA_032191745.1). Classification (NCBI taxonomy): domain Eukaryota; kingdom Viridiplantae; phylum Streptophyta; class Pinopsida; order Pinales; family Pinaceae; genus Picea; species Picea mariana. The sequence continues at coordinate 5,522 of JASDQU010192255.1, read as the reverse complement.
ATAATGTGGTCAAAATTGTTAATAAATTATCTAATGAAGTTGTGGACCTTAAGAAGAATTTTGTTGAAGGAGCATCGAAGCCGTGAAATTTCCTCCCATTTTTTGAAGAAACTAGACAACTCTCCACAAGTTCATAAACCACCACATATGGATTTCAACTTAGATAGTTTTAGTAGCAATAATTGTTTCTGTTGTCATCAAAAAAATCACCTTGAATGAACATGTCCTCAATGGGTCAACTCTATGACCCTGGTGATAAACTAGGTGCTAGATGAAAATAATTTAGATGATGAAAGCCATCCACAAGATCATTTTGGTGATGTTGATGAAACTCCCCCAAAATTATCTATTCCTTTTTAGGTCTGGTGTGTAGAATCAAATTATGAATATATTGAATAAATTATTTCCAGAGATACATAGGTTGTTAAAGCTTCCACTCCAAAAAAATATAACTTAAGTATAAAAGTTCCACTATATAACCCACCATATTCCAAAGAACATAACATTCCCCTTAGTAAAATAACACATCCCCCTATTCTCCCAAAACAAAGTAACACAGTTCTAGAAAAAAATAATAATAAATTTGCGATGCAGGAGCATCGCTGGCAAGCACGTGGAGCAAGACCTATCAACGTCTAGGAATCCGTATGGGAGCTCAATGCTGGTATTAACAGTAGATATTTTGAAGTCCTCCTTAAATCAACACTGTAATTAATCACTTGAGACACGGTTGAACTTCAGTGCCAGAAAATCCTTTGAGGCATGATTGAACGATTGTGAGAAAAGTGGGAGTTTCCACTCCTGTTCTGGAATGCGACTGGTTTAAATAGTCATAGGATAGGTTGTGATGTAGACAAGTAGCCAAGGGAAACCCTAAGAGCCTTATGAGATAAATATAGGTTTTCTATGCCCAAATGAGGCTGGCTGCAGGGTAGATAGCTGCAAGTTAGATAGTTGCAAGTTTGTAGGAGATTTCAGAGTTTTCAATTTTGTTTTGATTACAGTTGTAGACAGTTTCACTTATGAATATAATAGAGAAAAATTGACCCAGTGAAATTCTCTATTCTTGTGTTTTCATGAATGAATGAATGAACTTCGTTATGAGTAGAAGGAATTGTGAATGTTAGGATAAGTTTCAATTGTTTCTCTTATGTCGAGTGGTGCAAGGTGTGAACACAGAACGCAAGGAGTGCGTTAACAAGATTTTTTTCGATTCCAAAGCTCAAAAGAGATAAAACAAAACTTCCCTTTGCAAGGAGTGCAAAGAGACTGGTGCAAGGCATGCACATTCGTCCGAAATAATTTGAACCTAGCATAAATATCTGATGCAAGGAGTGCATAGATCTGAGATTCGACTAAGTGTTGAAGGGACTTTGTAAGAAGTCAAAGAACAAGAAAAGGAAAACACCAAGAGGGTGAGAGGAATTTCTCTTAGAGAAATCCTTCGAATATGAGTTATCGAAATCCCTGAAGCATACAGAGTGCGTGGGAAGTCAAAGTCTTCATAAGACCAAGATCAGAAGGGATAACACTTTTTATAATTGTGGATGATATCCAAGAAACGGACCCGCAGGAAAGATAAATGTCGAAGCCTTTGAATATTTCAAAAATATTCCAAGTCTGAAAAAAGCGTAAGCTAAGAGGGAAATATCTGAACCATCCCATCAGTGTCCAGACAACGGGAAGCAAGCACGGCCCTTAGGAGAGGGGGGGGTTCTACATCAAGTGGTATTAGAGCCTAAGTTTTTCTTACAAACAACACATAAAGGAGAAGAGACAAAATAACTCAGATTTCTACTCTCTCTGTGTGTGACAGATAGTCAGCACAATGCCTCCAAGGAGACGAGTGGAGCCACATTTGGCCAATCGAGTTGTAGAAAGGAAGATGCAAGAAATATGTGCAAGATTAGAGGCGATGGATGCAACGGAGAGACAAGCACCTGATGTTGGAGACATCAGCAATGCAGAGAGCGAAGAAGCAGTGGGCGAGAATGTTGTCGAAGAAGTTGCAGTAGAGGATGTTGTCAAAGAATGCTTGCTGAGAGCAGTTGCCATATTGGGATGCAGATCCAAGATAGAGGTCCCAATGTATGAAGGAAATTTATATGTTGAAGAGTTGTTGGATTGGATAAGATCCATGGACAAACACTTTGACTATGAAGAGGTTGATGAAGAGAAAAAGGTGAAATAGGATGTCACTAGGCTAAAAGGACATGCAACACTATGGTGGGATGAACTGCAGGCTGAGAGGAGAAGCAAGGGAAAAAAAAAGATAAAGAGTTGGGATAGAATGGTAGCCAAGCTGAAGGCTAAGTTCATGCCCAAGGACTATCATATCAATGTGTTCAGGAAGATGTAGAACCTGAGACAGAAAGGGATGACAGTTAAGGAGTACACAGAGGAGTTCTATAGGTTGAACATCAGAACTGGAAAAAGGGAGAGAGATGAAGAAAAAGTTGTCAGATATATAAATGGCATGAGATATGAAATCCAGGATGAGATAAAGATGATTTTGGTAAGGATAATGGAGGATTCTTATCAATTTGCATTGAAAACAAAGGAGAAGTTGGCCAGAAATTAAAGAAAGTGAGGGAGAGGTAAAATCCCAGCCATAAACAAAATCAAGGGAGTTACCCATGATATAGAACATAAGCCTAAAGATGATGTTGAGAAACCAAACAGTCATTCGGAAAGAGGAGGAAGTTCCCAAGGAAGACAGGGTGGTGGAAAAAGTTCCTCCAAAGGAAGAGGAAGAAGAGGAGGAGGAGATGTAAGATGTTATGCCTATGGAAAGACAGAACACGTGTCTTGGGAAAGTCCCAAGAAAAATAAATAAGAAGGAGGTGAAACTCACATTTTAGAATCAAAGAGAAGAGATGTTGAAGTAGAAGGAGTAGAAGATGGAATATCCCTGATGTTGAGGAAGGTTCTCTTAAAACCAGAGGTAGAAGTTGAACAGCCAGTGCAGAGGAATAGTATCTTCAGAACAACTTGCAAGACTAAACACAGAGTATGCAAGGTGATAATTGATAGTGGGAGCACTGATAACTTAGTATCCACAAAGATGACGAAGAAATTGGAGCTAGAGACAACTGCACACCCGAAGCCCTACAAAGTCTCATGGTTGTTGAAAGGACACCAAGTAATGGTTACTAAACAATGCTTGGTTGAATTTAAGATAGGAGGATATAGAGATGAAATTCTATGTGATGTAATGTAACACCCTATTTCCCCTAGTCTGTAAAAATAACTATATTGACCAAGAACTATGGCAAACTCAAAGATGTGAATGCTTGATTTTACGGACCTTTGTATAAAAGGTCGATGAATGTAAATTATGTTATGAATATGTGTTGCATGACTGTTGGGAGGGGGATGTACTAAAGGAGACCACGATGGATAATGAGAGGTGGTGGAAGGGACCTGGAATGGTTGCGTTAACTTCCACTGAGCCAGTACTGTACTGGTTTTTACTTGCTCAAAGACCAAAGCAACTCTCTGACCCTGGAATGGATTTCCTGTCAGATTGGTAAGTGGGGAGGCTCCTCAAGAGTTAATGAGGGGATGGGGGTGAACCACCCATCCGGAAAATCTCTCAGACCTAACAACAGATGGGGAAATTTGCACCACACGCAATCTTGCAGAGAAAAAGGCAAGAGAGGAAGTGTGGTAAAGGGTAGAGAGAGAGCACGCATGACAGGGATCGCAGAAGAGAACTGGAGAAACTCTGGAAACATAGGGAGTTCTGAACATAGGAGAAGGAGAGTAACCTTCATCCTTGACTTCCATTGAGCTGGAAGTAGGAGACTGAATCTCAAAGCATCATGGTCTAGCTTGGGGGTGGCTAGCGGTAAATTCGTTTGGATTCACTGAGCCTATGGTTTGGTGGAAATGAGCACCCCTCTCAGCAGTTGCATCACGCCTGGTGGATTTGATAAGTGTTTTATGCCTTGTATTTTGAATTGAATATCATGAATACATGCTCATGTTTATATGCCCATAATGATTTATGTGTGGAATGATTGCTTGGTGTTTTAGACTGAAAATAATGGATGCATGTGTATACTTACATGCCATAGTTGGTTTATGTACAAATGATTAAGTCTAGGGCATGAGTTCGATCCACCAAGAATCATCTTTTTTTCTTGATTCTCGTAATACTCTGGGAAGGCTCCTCGAGAGTACTCTTCCCCGGGAATTACCCCATAAACCTTGGAACCATACCGAACCTTTACCCCGAGATTCGACTAAGATCTGAGAAAATTGCCCAAGAACCATCTGAAGGTTCATGTGATCCAGGTCTGGAAACCTTATGCAAGAAAGAGTAGCTCTCTAAGGTATCGGATTCATGGGAGTTTGAAGCTCTGAGAGGTTGAATTTCATGATTCAAGCTCATAAAGGATAGCGAGTCCAATCATCGAAAGAGAATAACCCATCGTTTGGTAGATGAACGGTCGGAACCCTTTTAGAAATACCCCAAATTTGTCAAGACTGATGGATCTAGAGTAGGAGCGCAGGCGTTAACACCTCGACCCTTTTATCCTTCAAAAGTAGCGATGGGATCTAGGACCATAGATCCCAAGATCTGACGGAGCTCTATTGATCGTCAATCTTAACCTTTGCATAGGCAGGAGAGTGGACTCGACAAAGTCTTCAAAGTCTCGAAGTATTCGGAACCGTCCATCGGCACAGGACGCGTGACAGTCGGGTAGAATTTCGCTGACTCGCGACTTGGAGTGGTCAAGGGTAGGACTGCACGAACTCACAATTTGCGAAATTGCGATGTGATCGTGGTCATTGGATCCAAGCCACGGGAGAACCGTTGGATCAGAACCTCCATGTGGTATCGCGTATCGGAGGTTCAAAGGTTGAAAGAATTTCTTTTCAACTGAAGAAGTCGCGAAGTGGTGAGCATCGAGGGCTCATGCGAACACGTGGCACATCCATCAGGTGGGGACTGCGTGGTTGAAAGGTGGCGTAACAACAAGCGCCTAGAGAAAGGTGGAAGCGGGTGACAGGTGGTGGACACATGTCGCATGGGAATGAGTCAACCCATTGATGACTTATCGTGTTTCAGGGATTCACAAAGAAGGAGCACGAGGGCTCAACACTCCAACTCACGAAGTTGTGAGATGCGAGTAGTGCTAGTGTTTAGCCTAGCCTACGGTTACATGTAGCAAGTGCTAGCGAGGAGGGAGCCATACTCGTATCACATTTTGGGTATCGGTGTTTGGAGAAAGAGTAGTCGAGAGCCTTGACTCTCCAACTCGCGAGTTGCGAGAGGCACTTGCGCTAAGTCCAGGTTGTGGTCGCTTGGAGGAGGATAAGGGAAGGGATGGTCTGTGCTAGGCCCCATAGAAATTCAAGGATTCTGTCCCTCGAAGAAAAGACAAAAAAAAATTTGGTCGCCGTATTGGGTGTGTGACAAATTGGTATCAAAGCATGGTTACAACACTTGGCCTGCTTGGGCTCATGAATGAGTTGCGCAAAAACTTCACTTGAAGTACTCTTAAAAGGAGTAA
>JASDQU010192254.1:1607-15981 GCA_032191745.1 Picea mariana | reverse complement strand
CATATCATCAAATCCGATGCACAAATGTCATATATGCAACAATCAAACCCCAATAGTCCACTCTCTGACTCGATCCAGAGTCCAAGGGTTTCATAGATTCCTCTACATCATTGAGGTCCAAAATCCTACACACTCAGGAAAACCGAGTCAATAGCACCTATATATGTCAATACAAAAAAATAGCATGTCATAAATCCATAACGCCTCATAATCATAATCAAATGCCCAGTAGTATAATACTCTGGATCACTTGCAAGCAAGTGTCCTCAAAGAATAAGTTCGTGCAGTGTGCGCAAAAGAGGGATGTTACAGTAGTCAATCTTCCTATTAGTTAAGTATGCATTGACTTGGTCGATTGATCAATTAAATTTCAAGTCACCAAGGGAGCCAAAGGTGACCTAGCTAAGTCAACTTCTTGCTGCAAATATTTACTCAAACATAGATCAAGCCTATCCCTTTTTGTGGATGATTGGCTTCGATCATCTCATCCTTAAATGAGGAAACTCTATCCAAAAGAATTCTTCAATCAATTGTCTACTATTTCAAGTCATTTTCCCATGTAGGTGGGAAATATACTTGTATGACAATCTCATAGTTGCATGAATTGCATGTGAGTTGTTGTTGAGAGTGAGGTTGTGAGTTTTTATAGAGAGGTTTGTGGGATGGTACATGGTGCATGTTTGCAAGTTGCAAGGAGAGCACAAAGTGGATAATGTGGTTGCAACATTGAAAGATATCTTGTGGCTATGAATGTTGGGAGTGGTTCTTGTTATCCCCCACTTTCAGGGATAACTAGGAGATCATGTATCAAGGCCCACAGGTCCTAGACATGAAGTATTGAGAGAAGGATTGACTTTAGCATGGCCCTGGAGGGCCCACCTTTCTTTCTTCCAGCATCTTTATCTTGTCGGCAGAAGCAGCATCCGTCACCTTCGGCTTGGTCCTGTGTCAGAGAAGGTTCTTGCTCCATGAGGTAATTGGTTCGAGTATCATGGTATGTGTCACTTTGATCATCAAAACCATTGAATGTATGCGTTTGATTCCATTTATTTCTAACAAATGCTTGGATATTACACTTACCCACTTGACCATGTTTGGGGGGATTAACAAGGTGCCCTAGCAAGCCTGTGTCTGTAGGTTTTGGTTTTCCACTAGGGGGGATTTCTCAAATCCATCATCCACTCCCATCATAGCACCACTTTTTCATCTTGTTTCCCACTCACCTATCCCATTCCACTTGTCCAGACATTGGGTTGACCTATTTTTAGGATTGCACCTTATCTCATGGGAAGAAGGGGCTAAAGGCCCAGAAGGTAAAATAAAGTTGGTAAAAGATAAAAGCCTAAAAATGAAACCTCGAGATGCTTCACCCAAGGATCCCTGAGAAAGAAATAAAAGGCTTCTCAACAAGAAACAAGAGGGACCCAAAAAAGAATAAAAAAAGACCTAACCAAGGGATAGGGGGTCTCATCATGAGCCAACCTATTAGGTCCATGGGTACCTAGCAGTATGACATTTCCACTAGCTGGTTACCATGCCAGGTCAGTGACTCTTGGTTGCATGGCCAAGGGAAAGGGGGTCTCATCATGAGCCATCCTTCTCATTTATGTGAAAATGCTTGTGGGTAACGGTGCCACCACTGGTCACCACGCTAGGGCAGTGTCCCCTGATTAACTCTTGAACAAGAAAAAAGGAAAAGAAATGTAAAAGACAAAAGAATGAAAAGAATAAGAATAAAAGGCAAGAATGGGCTTGGAAAAAATGCATCCATGATAGGTACAGCTCGCCTTCTAACAAAGGCACCCACAGATAAAATTTCTTTCATCCTTGGCCCTCACTGCACCCAGATGTTTGGACTTCCCCTGACCACATCACCCACTTACATGGCTTGGATGAGGTCTCTTCCAGGAACTTCCCTTTTCCAGTGGACACTAGCCCAATATGATGCCTTGTCCTTTTCTCCAAACTTGTATTGTAGGCTTATGTAACATCTTTGAGATGTTAACTGATGTATTAGGGATTTTATGTACATGTTTAATAATATTGATGATGATATGTGATTGACATTGCTATGATCCCTGTGACTGATGAGCCCATGGAGGGCATAGCTTTTGATGTGCAGGACCATGCCCGATGGACAGGTACCATTTTGGACCAGTACACATGGGGAGATGATCAATTCAAGCCTTTATGGGGCTTAAGATCCCATCAGGTGGATGTTGAGACCCCATTAGGGGGTAGAGACATGACAGAGATGGATCAGGGGCTTTGCACCAGAGAAGGAGAGGGTCTTCCACCAGAGGCACTTTGGCAGAGCTTAATCTAGGGGGATTGACCCTCTTTCAGTGGAACATTGGCCTTGGATGGTTTGGGACATCACCCTTGATGACCATGACATCATCTAGCCTATTGGACATTTTGGGAGGCAGACTGGGCAGTATTGGCAGGTGTTGCATGATGGAGGAGCCCAAGGAGGGCTAACGTTTTGCTCCACGATGCCTCATTTTCCCTAAAAGGGGATAATGTCTCCTTTGGAAGGGCTTCATGACTCTTTTCATATTGATTAGGGTTTTAATTTGACTATTTAATGTAAAACAGTATGATTTTGATATTTTGGCCTTGTCGGCCTTTTTACATGACCTGAAATGTAAAATTAGGTCATGGAATGGTATAAATGAAGGATTTTCACCTTCTTTTTTTAGGACAACTTACTCACTCCATAAGGAGGTCTGAAATTTGTGCCCTATCTTGGGTTATTGGTTGATTTAGTGATGCGCACTTGTTGAAGGAGGACTATTTTGTCATATTTTGGATTTTATGTTAGTGGAAGGTGTTACAACTAGGGTTTGCATTGCTTCTTCTTGGTGAATTGTAAGTATTTTTCTGCAAAACTTCTTGAATGAATGGTTGTAGTTTAATTTCTTGCATATGTTTATGATTTTTCTAAACAAAACCCTAGGTGACAAGCACACAAGTAGGTCCTTGTCTCATGTCCCCATTGAGAGAAATTTTTCAGCCATTTGAAGAAGGAGAGAGCCCAGTCGTTGCTACACTCCCTTCTCCTCTTCATTTGTTGCTAGTCATACTTCCTATAAGCTAAGAAGAGAGAGACACCTTAATCCTAGGTCTACTACACTTAGGGCCGATTTTCTTTAGGGTTTGTTGAAAAGGCCTTGTTGTAGAAACACCTTGCTTCATCAAACCCTCTAGTCTTGATTTTATGCCTCATATTTTAGCTAGCCATTTTTTCCATTGAGTTAAGGAAGGAGGAGAGAGCACCAAGGCCTAGTTTACCTACACCAAGGTGAGCCTCTCTCCCCTAGGGTTCTCACTTTGAGGCCTTGCTCTAGCAACACTCCAAAGCCTCTCCCTCTAGTCCTTGACCTACTTACCTTTCCCTCCTTTATCTCTTGTGTCTTCCACTATTTGACTTCATTAACCCTAAGGAACTGATCTAAAGATACCTCATGCGATGAAGTAACCTTTATCACAAACTACTTTCAAACTCTTGAATCAAAACCCTAACTTCACTAACCCTAGACTAAACTAACCTTCTAACCCTATATGTTGTCATCATCTTTAGTCATAATATCATTGGTGCAGAAAACGTTTTACTTTATATGCAATTGAATGGTGATTAAAGACATAGATTGAATGAAGTGTTGATTTATTACATTGAATGCCATATTGTTCCAGCATTTATTGGTGAAGTGACATAATTTTCATTGTTATTTATAAACATTGACTTCGTCAACATTTATTGTCAAATTGCTTATATGTTTATCGGATAGTCCTTAATTTACATGAAGTATTAACCCATTGATCAAAGCTTGCATATATCAGTTTATTGTTGCTTTGTCTCAGGCAGGTGTATCTCTTTGGGGGGTTTACTTTATAATTGTCCTTTGGCCATAATATTTTATCGGTGGTGACTTGTGAGGGGGGAATAACTACTTTATCTTATAATCCTTTGCCTTCTCAGAACCCCGGGTCACCGGGGACATCTCCCCTGGTCCTTACCACCCTAAATAGAAAGAACCATCCCATTGTGGTGACATTGGGTGGGATTGGTTCCTGTTACGCCAGTTTGACCTTCAAACCTCAAGCCTTTTAACCTTGCTACAAACTGTGCAATAACAGTTCCCATGGTGAGTGCTACTATTTTTTCTTGTTGAATAGATATATTTTACTGACAACGGTGATAATATAGTTGCATGATTATTATATCTAAGAGGGATAAAAATGTGGTTAAATATGTAATTGAGATAAAACTTCATGATTGTCAAGTAGAAAGCCTTATGAATTGGGTAGAGAAAGATATTGTCAGGGACATATTTCATGAATGCAATTGTGTAATGTATGCGACAAGGATTTGCAAGGATGCATATGGATAATTCATTATATGCTTCATAGTTTCATAAAGTAGTTGGCATGGATTTAATCCTAAGAGGAAGTACAAGTGTGAAAAGTTGTAATGACATGTTACTTGTAACTATGTAATTTCACGTTTGAAGAAACTATGAAGTGTTGCTACATGATATAAAGGGTATATGGCTATAAGACTAGATATGACATGCACAACCGTTGAATTGTTGGTCTTGTATGGTGTGTTTGTAATCCCAATGAGATGTGATAGTATATATTATGTTAAAAACAAGCAGGCATGTTGGTAAGGACGTGTTTGTCCGTGGAACATAAATGTAAAGTTTTCTCTAAACTTCAATTATTAGATTTGAGATGACACAATCATTATTTTTAATCACATAAACAATTTGAAATCTCTTATTAGAGAGCTAGCAAATTAAATGCTATGGTAGATGAAGAGGATGTCAAATCTATTTTGTTAGATAATATGCCTTCTATATACACTGGAATGCCGTTTTATTCTTAGTAGGATGTCTTCACAAACTCTAAAAGACATGATTTCAACTCTTTTTGATGAAGAAAAGAGAGAAAATGCAAGAGAGATTCTCATGCCAACAACCTTCTCAAAAGAAATTTTAAAGAATCAACAAATGTAACCATTGCAGGAGAGCCACTAGATATTGACAATGATTATGACCTTGTTGAAGAGTTGACATTTTTTTCATTTTAATAGGTCCACAATTGAAGACAATGAATGATGCAATGGATGAGACATAATTGTTCAATTGTCTTGGATGCTATGGAAAAAGAAACTATATCTCATTGGGGTTATGAGGGGTGGATGTGAGGATATAGAATTGTTGTTCAATATTTTAGGGGAGGTTTGGGACCTATAATTTTGGTATCATAAATTTAAAAGGATTACAAGAGATTCCACGTGTAAATGATGTCTAATGATGCTAGGAACTTGGATTATATCTAGGAAACTACACCTTTAAGAGGAATAGGAAGCACCTTAAAGGAGTCTTACTAGTTTAAGCACTATTTTCAAAGGAATTTTGTTTTTAGTACTTTAAGCCTTATTAGAGAGTGTCAGAGTTTAATTTTTACCTTTGTTTAGGGGTTTTTACGACTATAACCCTAGTGTCCCATTTCTATGTTATTGTTTCTCCAATTAATTTATTACTATATTATTGAATCTTTGAGAGTAGAAGTTTTAATTTTTTTAGGGGTTTTATGACTATCACCCTAGTGTCCCATTGTTGTGTTATTGGATCTCCTATTAATTTATTTTGGGTTGTTCTACATATTAATTATTTCCTATAAATTTATGGTTATATAAATCTACAAGTGATGTAACCATTAATATTTCAAATAAGATAATTTTAAGGAAGACAATGCAATGCAAAGTTTCCTAAAATTATACAAAGCATTTGCAAAGTGGACCTCAAGCATATGGACAATATAATTCAATAAAAAATAGTTCATAGTATGGTTAAGATAAGACATATGTTATTGAACTCGAATCTCTAAATTACTTAGAAATCAAAATATTTTCCAAGTTTTACTTTGTTTAGGGGTTTTTACTACTATAACCCTAGTGTCCCATTGCTATGTTATTGTTTCTCCAATTAATTTATTGCTATACTATTGAATCTTTGAGAGTAAAAGTTTTACTTTGTTTAGGGGTTTTTATGACTATCACCTTAGTGTCCCATTTCTATGTTATTGTTTCTCCAATTAATTTATTGCTATATTATTGAATCTTCGAGAGTAGAAGTTTTACTTTGTTTAGGGGTTTTTATGACTATCACCCTAGTGTTCCATTGCCATGTTATTGGTTCTCTTATTAATTTATTTTGAGTTATTCTACATATTAATGATTTCCTATATATTTATGGTTGTATAAATTTACAAGTGATGTAGCCATTAATATTTCAATTAAGATAATTTTAAGGAAGACATTGCAATGCAAAGTTTCTTAAAATTATATAAATCATTTGCAAAGTGGACCTCAAGCATATGGACAATCTAATTCAATACAAAATAGTTCATAGTATGACTAAGATAAGACATATGTTATTGAACTTACTTAGAAATCAAAAGATTTTGTTTGTTCATGTTGTGATAAATTTTGATCACTATCAATTGTATTTTCAAAGAAAATTTAGATTTTAAATGAGAATACCAACATTAATGAAGTGGGATAATTATCTTACCACTTCATGTCACTTCAACACTTCACAATGTTGTTACACATTTGCTCAACATTTATGATCAATTTTAGATCACAATCAAATGGATTTAAAAAAAATGGATTTTAAATGGGAATATCAACATTAAAGAAGTGAAATAATTAGCTTAAAGTGTTTTATCCACTTTTAATTTTGTTTTTAAAATAAAAATTTTATAGACTTTCCTACTTAAAATTACCATACATATTTTCTTAACATGTAAGATCACATTATTTTTTTATGAATTTATTGAACAATGAGTATTATGATTCCTAATTCCATTACAATAGAAGTTGAATGATAATAATAATCTCGTTAAATATTTAATCTAGAAAACAACTTAATATCATATTAAGTATAAAGAATTACTCCAAACAAAATAGAAAATAAGAGGAACTTGCTCAAAATTGAATTACATAAAATAAAAATTACAATGCTTATAAATTGAGATGTGAGAGTTATAATTTAAGGATAATTATAACAACAAATATCTAATATTAAATTTGATATGTAGATTATCATATTCATGCATATTACTATTAAATTATAATGAATAATTTGTACTAACATCTTATTAATAGAAAAAAATTACAATGAATAATGAATAATTTGTTAACTTTCTCTTTAATAGAAACTTAAGCTATAGACCATCATAAATTAACATTAAATATAGTTAATAAAAACTTGAGCTATAAATTAACCTTAAATATAATGTTTATGATTATATGTGTTATCTTATTAGTATTATGGTTATTACAATACATAATTTTAGGTTGATGTTTTGAAAGACCTAGCTCAAGGATTATATGCCATCTCCATAGCATTATGTTTATCATAATATAAAAGTGTAGTATGTTGTTGTGGAACACCTATCTCACTAAGAATGGTCTTAATCCATGCTACTAGTTGGTACTAAGTGGATGTCCAATGTGAATTGTATTAACAACATCATAATAATTTGAATTGCATTAACAACATCACAATAATTTGTCTTTATTAATGAAAAATAAATAGCAAAAGAGATTCCCTGTATGCCTTCTTTACATGAGAATTTACACCAAACTCAAGTGTACTATTGATATACCTCAAAATCTCAAAATGTACTTGGCTTCCTTTGAATATGACTCACAAAGCTTTTACATGGATTTTGAGATAATGTTGACAACAAAAGAAATGACTAGAACTATGTGTCAAGTAAATGACACTATCTATTAGTTGTTTGTCTTGGAAAGTGGCATCCATATATCAAAGGTCTTCACTCAATGTTCACTTGTGACATATCACTTGCATTTGTGAGATATTAAAGAATACTCTTTATTTCAACAGATATTGATAAATACTTTGCAAATTCTTTTTGTTGAACCCCCTTTCAATAGATCTTTCCAATATCGAAAAAAAAAAAAACATTTTTACTAAATACTCTTTTTTATATCCCCAATACCTATAAGTCTAGCAGTAATCTAACTGTTCTAAGTTTTGGTCTTTTGGGGGATGATTTTTTCTGTTTAATTTTGCTTGAAATCTAATGAGAATTTGTTGGATCTGCAAATTTGAGTGGTTATTCTGTATAATCAGAATGTCCTAGGGATTTTTCAGCACCCTGAATTCATTGGATTCAGAACTGCAATTTAAAAAAAAAAAAATATATGTGATTGAAAATAACCAAAACCTAAAACAATTAAACAAGACAGTAACCCTAATAAAATAATAAAATATTGATTAACAAGATAAAGCCCCATGCCATACACCTAAAAGTATATTATGTAGTCAACTTAATATATATCAACACTCATGGTACAGGTCTATGGAGATAATCATAAATATACTCAACAGTGGACCTTGAATGAGGATTATGTTGTTCAGACTTAACAGTGGACCTTGAATGAGGATTATTTTGTTCAGACTTACTACAAAAATAGCGCCGCTAGCCCCTAATTTCTTGCTTCTGGCCTTTAGTCTGTTTGTTTGCTCAATCAAATCAGAATTAAAAGCACAAAGGAATGAAAATCTGCTATGTTGATGAATGCAATCATCCCAACACCAAATTTGAACTTCATAGATGCGTAAATGATGTTTGGAGGATGCAAATCACACTCATTCATCGCTTCGGATTTGCCAAAAGATTACAGTAATCTTCGTATCGACACGAATGAGGTGAACAAAAATCTTACCAGTGAAACGCTAGTGATATGCTTTTCTTTCATTACAACAACACTCACAATAATTTCAGTATAATTACTTAATGTATAGTTAATAACTGAATAACTACATTATTGGATGGTAGAGAGTAAACGAAGCCATGATGGTTGGAAGTATCTCCACCGTTCAATTCCAAAATACATGATGGTTGGAAGTATCTTCACCGTTCAATTTTAAAATAAAAACATCCAAAAGGTGTAAATGCCGTTTTGCAACTTTTTAAGATTATATATATATATATATATTTCATTTTTGGTGTCAATGCAGTTTTGCAGTTGTTTAAAATAAAATCAGACATATGTATATAGGTTTGAGTGGGCCTAATGATTAAGAACATGTGTTTCCTCTTAAGAAGTCACAATTTCAAATCCAAAAAAAAATAGGGTCTATATATTTAAGTAAACTTTACCAGTAAATATAAAATTCTGTTTGCATTCTTATTTATGACTTCTATTGCTTGAACTGTGTCCATGTCATTCATTTACAATTCATTTACAATCTGTGATTACCTTGATGCTCTAAAATAGACTTTATCCTTGATTGTCATACCTGCATCCTCTTGTTCACGACGCCTCAAAACACTACTTCCATCTGTGGCTCTGTTCTGTTCTTCAACTATGACACCCTATTACTTTCTAGCGACCATTCACAAACCCCTTACCCCAAACAAGCTAGCAGGCTCTCAAACACAGGTATTAGTTGGCCGATGTAAAATCGAGGAATACCAAAAATCCAAAGGGTATCACAATAAAAGAGCAACATAATTAAGACCTGCAATTCCATGGAGCCTTCCGACTCATAATTAAGACATGCAATTAAAAATATTATAAAAGAGCAACAGAACTGGAGGGAGACCTCCAGTTCCATGGAGCCTTCCAGCTCATAATTAAGACATGCAATTAAAAATATTAAGGAGTCTTCAGGCGTCACACAATAAATCCAAAAAATTAGAAGTGAGCGAGCATCACAAGCTGCTCAATGATTAAATGAGAATAAAGGAGTAAATAGCCCAAACTCCCACACCATTTCCACAGCCAAAACCATTCATCAAACATGAGATTTTACGCACAAGACAAAAAAAAAAAATGGTGTTCCCAAGTTTGAGAGGATGATTACAATATGGATAAACAAATCAAAATAATATCTTGACATATATCAAATGTACGGTGATGATGAGAAAGTTAACTTTGTCTGTGCACTAGTTTTATGACTCGTTTTTATGGCGGAATTCTAAATCTATAGATTTAGCAAGACATTAGGATATATTCAATTTTTTTTATCAAAAGATTTCAAGATATAGATGATGAGAAGGAAGTTTTTGCCAAAATCACTCAATTGCAACAATTGGGTGTGGTGGAGAAGTATTTCTATGTTCTATACATAGCCATTTGTGTGATAGACCTATCAGATGACCTCTTACTACAAATCATGTTATCATAGTAGAAAGAGAATATAAAAATGAACTTAAACTATTAGATATTGAAGGTATAGCACAAGCTCGACAAAAAACCAAATCCACCTAAGAAAAAACTCATGTCCCATTCCAACAACAACCCTTGTTTTGGTTGCAATGCATCTAATTGGAGTCGAAGCCATAAATGCAAGGACAAATATTTTAATGCAAAATAGATAAATTGATAACAATAAAAAAAAAAAAAAAATAGATCAAACACATAAAATGACAATTCTTATAAAGTATCTAAAAATACTAAACAATCTAGCAATCAAAATACCAACCCAACACTCCCTCTCACCAAGTATTTTTCAACCCTAGACTCTTAAAGTTTTTGGCTACATTAAGAAAATGGGAGTAACAATGTTTATAAATATTGGCATTTCACATAACTTCATATATTCAAGAATAGAAAAATAACTAAATATATTTGTAGATAGTATCTATAGTACCCAAGTTGCAAGGGATTAAACTACTTCATGCGATGAAAATTGCCATAAAGTAGGATGGAGTATTAATGATTACAAAGTAAGGCCTTCAATGTATGCTATAAGATAATTGTAATACCCCGGTTTTGATTCTCCATATTAAATAATGTAGTTTGTTAATTGATGAAAGGCAAGAGTGCCCAAACAATTAAAAGAGGCTAGTGTGCCTAGGAAATGTAAGGTTTTGATCATTATTAATAATAAAATACATCGTTGACTACTAGATGGACAAGGACAAGAGTTATAGGGGGCTATGATTCCACAAGAGAGGGGGTTTGAGGGGCTAAGTATTTATTTTATATTTTATTTACCCATTTTGGTTTTAATGGAGAATATCAGTTAAGTGAGCTTATTGGGGGACAGCCATGTGGATCTTTAATTCAAAGAAATATATAAACTCATCTTTGGGTTGTTTGGGGGTTCACTTATTGTTCATTGTACACACCTTTCATGATGTTCTCTCTCTCCATTCACTCTTTCACCCACTCCTCTTTCCTCATTCATTTTTTATCTTAGCTTGGGAATTAAGGAAAAATGAATTGTTTGAGAGGAGCCATTGTTTTGTTGGTTGTAATGACTGTTTTGTATTCCAACCATGAATTAATGCATGCATATCTGAGATGCATTGGCATGTGTTAAGTTTTTCTCACAACTACGAATCGTGAGAGTCCTAGCATGGATATTCTTGACTAGATGCATTGGAGCATTGGAACGAGGTGTATATCCTGAGGAAATGCGTTGCAAAGAAGGGGGTCCATTCTCTTGGGTTGTGTAGGTTGGATAGAAGAGAGTTGGTGTACTTTGGATTGTTGTGTGTGTTGAGAAATCTGTGAGAGCTTTAGTGCGAAGCTGAGTGATACCCTTGAACCGTCCTTGTGGATTCATAGCCCTGGCTCAGGGGTGACATTGTTGTTGAGATTCAAAACAAAAATGTCTATGGTTGGGTGGAACGTCCTTGGTATGTCGATGGGTGATTCATTTCATCAAAGATAAATGCTCTTTTTCATGGTTTTATTCACCTGTATATTTATTTCCACTGTGTATTAATTATAATCTCTGAGATTCATGTTTATAATGTGCATGCTTGTTGGTTATTGTTTTGTATGGAATTATGTTCATTTCTTTCATGTTTTAGCATGAATCTTGATCTCTGCATGTAAATATTTCATTCCTCATTGTTAATTAAAAAATAATAAATCAGTGCAAAAGTGAGTTTTGAGGTAGCGTGCCTGGCCTAGGCATGGTTGGGCATGTTACAATAATTAGGGAAGTATATGTTGTCTTAGGGACCCCATGGTTGGCTACCATTGGTACAATGGGGTTAAAACTACAAGAACAATTCCTAAGATTTTGTGAGAGTGGAAAAAATACAAGTTTCACGGAATCAAGAACCATCTATCACAAATAGTCGCATCCAACAAAATAATTAAGAAATGAGCTCAAGCCTATGTTTTACATTGTTATTCAATGGAAGGAGTATTAAGCCAATTCAAGGAACACATTGATGTTGATTCGTAGAAAATTGATCGTGCCCAAATTTTATGGTCCTACAAACTCCGAAAAGAGTAGGCAAATAGCCTATGCATTAAATATCCTAACCAAGGTGAAGCTACATGATGTCAAACATGTTTCATGTTTGAAGGAAAAATTTGGGTCCAATAAGTCCTATACAGATAGAGTTACCTCTTTTGGTTGATGAAGGGATATTGGTGTTGGAAATCAAAGATATCTTGGAAGTTAGAATGATAGGGTGCATTACATACATACATACTTACATCAATTGTTCTCGATGCCATGGCCTTGTACACATCATTAATATCTTTGAAAAAGAACTTGTGTGGCCAAATATCTACTTTCTTTCCTTTTAGAATGATTTGATACATGTTGCCACTCAACTTTTGTACACAATAAACATCATTAATATTCCCAGTCTCAAGTACAATACTTCCAAAACCAACAAGTGCAAGTGCATTGATATCTCTCATATATATCTTAACATGATCATCATCATCAAAATTAGCAGGTGAGGGAAACATGGGGGAATATCTTGTCATGTGGTTTGATGCTCTTAAATAATAATCCACTCAATATTAGGATATGAAAGTATTCAAATGAAGGTAGAACTAGAAGTATTAGAAAAATGGAACGATTCTTACCAAAAGTTTGAGAAAGTCTTGTTGCATCTTGCTTTCGATCGAAAACTTTAACATATATAAATGCTTCTTATAGAAAATCTCCTTAAGGTGACCTTTTCTTCCACAGTAATCACAAATTATTCATAGGATTATTTATTTTCCCTTCATTTTGCATATGCTAAGATACCTATGAAGACTTGGGCTCAATATTGGGATCCTTTGAGTTCTTTTCCTTCTTTGGTTTTCTTTTTGCAACATATGCTCAATTTTTGGATCCTGGCTTTCCCATGTACAATAAATTTTTTTGTTCTCCAACAAATAAAGTACAAAAATTATCTAAAGAAGGACCAACATTTTTTATACCAAGCATAATTTTGGTGGAGTAAAAGGTGGAAAGAAATACCTCATAAGCATGAGTAAAATTCTGAAGAATGATGTGCCCCATATTCTTGTTATTGTACTTGTATCCATACTTCTCAAGTTGAAACCTTGTGAACTTCACCTTGGAAATATAGTCATCTACATGGTTAAACACATTTTATTTGAGAGATTGATGAGTTGATTGCCCAATTGAAGAATCTTAGCTTCATTGCTTTTCTTAGATACACTCTTGATATTCGACCACAAATTAGTTAGTTGATGGTCTTGGCTGATGTGAAATCACAACTCATCATCAATTACCAACCTAATCAGACCTTGTGCTTCATCACATCATTTCTTTTTATCAATACACAGACTTAAAAAAAGGACAAATTTTGTGTTATAAACTCATTGTTGAAAACATGCATATTGATAAAGTTTTTTCCAATCCTCTATACATTACCAAATGATTAAAAAACATATAATACAATTTTTATTGGAGATACATGGTTTTTTTTTTTTTAAATGCAATATAAAAATTATAAAAATTGTTGGTTTATTTTTAAAGTATACACTCACTTAGAAAAATGCTATTGCATTTTTTCAATCCTTTGTGACTTAACTAAGGATTAAAAAACAATCTAGATCATTTCTTCTTTCTAATGCAAGGTTTAAAAAGACTTTGTGAATTAACTAATGATTAAAAAACAATCTAGAACATTTCTTCTTTCTAATGTAAGGTTTAAAAAGAAACATGAGAATACAAATGATGCTAGTTTGTTATTTAAACCTTCATCTTCAAGCCTAAATATTCAAATAAATATTGCTAAATATTTTTCAATCCCATGTGTTATTACATGATAACTAGAATCATTTCTCCTCAAGAGGAATTAGACAGGGAGATCCTCTCTCCCCTTTCCTCTTCATCATTATGGTCGAAGGTCTTAGTCGATCCATCCATGCAACTGTCTCCTCGTGATCCTCCAAACCTTCTCTGATGCCTCGTGTCTAGAGTGCAACAGAGATAAATCCCAAATATTTTTCTTCAATACGCCCCCTCCGATTCAACGCCATGTCTCAGATATCCTAGGATTCAACAGAAGCTCCCTTCCATCCAAATACCTTGGCATTCCCCTTATT
>JASDQU010192253.1:0-12486 GCA_032191745.1 Picea mariana | reverse complement strand
ATCTAAGATAACATTCATTCTTTAACTAATAAATAGAATAAACAGTAAAACAATCATTAAGACACATTAACACATCAGGTTTATCGTGGTTCACCCCCCTGGGGCTACGTCCACAAAGATTTGTCTCTTCTACTATTTTATTCATCATTCTTTTAAATCTGCATTGTGCGCATTACATTCTTTAGGATTACAATCAAAAAGTAGGATGAGTTTCATCTATGAGGTGGACTAAACCACACCAGGCTCCATAGCCTGTGACCTAACCCTAAAAAACTATCTTATTTGAAACAAAACTATTATCTCCTTGACAAAACTATACTAGACCTCCTAGGCATCTATTTATACTATTATAATGGTTCATAGCCATTACATTAATATCCAAAACCCTAACCCTAACATGGCTAGGTTTGTCTAGATGTGTGCCACAGTGCTTTTCCTCCATCTTCTGCATGTTTCTTTTCCTTCATCTTCTGCATGTTGCTTTTCCGCGATATATGGCGTACATTCCAAAAATAGGATTTTCTTTCCCAAAATAGGCTTGCACCCGAAAATAGGATTTTCTCTCCCAAAATAGACCTACGCAAACCGACCACCAACACTGACATGTGGCTCGTCCTGATCCACTCAGTCGTAGCTTACACTCTGGATGGCTAGTTGCTATGAAACAACTTTGACAATTTTGTGAATTTATCTCTAACTTATGTGCTCTTCTTTGCCAACTTCTCCACACTCTCCGTTGTAATGTGCTCTACCAACACTTCTTTATGTTCTACATGTATTTTCACTATTTTCCCTTTCTTAGCTTGCATTTTTTCTGTCATATTCTCTACTTCTTGTTGTAATGGCTCCAACTGAGCCTATATTTCTTGCTTGTCATCCTGTGTAGCCTCTGGCTCTTCCTACAGGTTCTTCATATCTTGCACACTCCTCATCCTCTCTATGATGAATATTTCCTTCTATTGCTTCTTTAAGTCATGAATGTCTGTAATTCTCTTCCCTTGATTCTGGTCCAATTGTTGTATTTTCTTGTCTTCTTCCATGATGGTCCAGATTTAAGAAGTCTTATCATATAATTCTTCCACTGCCTTAGCTTCCTGTGCAATACTGTTGACGTGCGAAATAACCTCATGTTCTCTTTGATCACTGATTTTTTAGGGTGTAGTAGGTGTCAATTTTTCCATCAGCGATGTGATCTCATGTTTGTATCTACCCATGAGCTATGTAATCCTCTGAAAATTTCCTTCTAGTGTGACTTCTGAATCATGTGTGTATTTTGGTATGTTATTATAGATTTATGGAAATCCCTTTTCTAATTTGTATGCACGTCTCTTCTCCTCCTCCTTATCCATGGTAAACTAATCACAAGTAATTTTTAACACTTATGTGACCTCCCTGCCAACTTCCAAGTTAGTAGCATCTACATAGGCTCTCGATTGGACATATTTCATCACACTTTCATGTAGTCTGTATAGTTTCTTTGTAGGTATCTGTGCCATAACCACCTCGAGTTCGTATATTTCCCTAACTAACTTTTTTGTTGTCTCCTCATCCATTCTCAACATCTGTTGTGTGACCTTGAAGGTGTCACTTCCATTCACTACCATCTAAATGGTTTCTTCATGTTCCTTATGCGCAGTTGCTTATTATGTCTTCTATGTTTTTTGTGTTGTAAATTGTTGCATCATAGCACTATGTAGCCTTTCTAGAGTATCATGTAATTCCAAAAAATTAGCCATGATATCCTCCCTTTTAGCCTATGGTGTGCATACTATATCTTCTCCCTTGTCTTGGAATTTGTCTGCCACTAACTTGACATCCTACCTTGTAATTGTGATTACTAGAGGATTATTATGGTATTTCATTTTCTTCTGTGTTTCCTCCTCCTATGTTCAATTTCTCTTCTTCTTTGAGGATTGTACCTCATTCTTCTTATTTTGTGCATCCTCCTCCTTGGTCCGAGAGGTTTCTCCATTCTTGTAATTTCCCTTTACCTATGCCTTTGACACTATTTCTTTCTTCCTGGGATTTTTCATTGTTGTGTTGCTTCCTGATGCTTAAGTGCACTATACATCATTTCTAGTGTCTTCATATGGAATTCTTGTATTTTTAGATGTGCATGCCTCTTCTTGATCCTTTGGTTTGGCTCCTTTAGTTGTTTCTAGCACATTCCACTATGCGGGCCAATATTTTACAATTCAATCGACCTATTCCCTTGATGCACAATATCCCATTTCCAACCACTTCTTCTTCAGGTCCCTTGTGGCCTGGATCCACATGTGATGTCTAGATGCCTTAAATGGGAAATCCCCTTGTTCTCCTGGACCACCACAATAGGAATCCTCCATACATTTGATGTTTTATGTTGCATGTTTTCCAGAAGCATGGCAAACACTGCGATGTTTGCATGTTGATTCTTATTGTTCTTAGCTTGCTAGATGGTTTCATATATCACTACGTAGAACTTCCCATTTCTATTACAAAACATCAGAACTTTGGTTCCTACCAACCTACCAAAGCTATGATTATGAGGAGCCAGAAATAATGGAAATCATTTCCATTAACCTGCTCATCCCTGCAATTAAACAAAAACTAATTTAAAAGTATGGCACAAAACTAAACATTACTCCTTTTGCGCATTGCATGACGATTGTTATGACTCTTTTTAGGGCCACTTCCTTTCTACGTTTCCTGAAAAATTTGAAATCCATTAGCTTGTTGGAAACCCCATCATGGAGTCGTTGATGTCTCTTATGACTATACCTTGGTTCCCCCTATGTGTTTGAATTTGTGCTTTCACTATATCTGCAATTTCCTTTTCTCGTGCTTTATTCTCCAGGTACTCTTCGGGTTGTGCACCACTAGTCAGAAACCCTATAATATTGGAAATCAAAGGAATGTCAATGGGGACTGGCCTATCCATCCACAGGATATCTCCATGTACCCTTGCCAAGAGTTGTTTGACACACATGCAAACATTTTTACTACACCCAAAATGCGGTATATCCACTAGGTTCATGATACCTGAATTATATAGCCCTGTGATCCACTACATGAACTCTAAGAGGACTTTTCCTAGGGGTCCTATCTGCCCCATGTCCTCCAAATAAGTTTCCTACACAAATTCTATAGACTTCGTCACATATTTAACATCGTGGTCATCATATATCATCTTCGACACTTTCTCCAGCATATCTTCATCTAGGGCACCAACCTCTAGGGGTGTCATATTGTATGATTAGTGGTAAATTTCTATCTTCCTCACATGATTTTTCCCATTTTTTCTCTTCAGCTCTTGATTCACTCGAAATTTGTTAAGTTTCAAACTTGCCTATGCTTTTTCCTTTTTATAGACCTGATCATTAATGCTTTGTCTAATTTTTCACTTTTTCATATCATTTGTGCAGTATCCAATTTTCTTGCATGCAATAAATTTTACTTCTTGTCGTGTTGGTTTCGTTATATGTTGCATGCAAATTTTTCCATTGTTCTTCCATTCAACTAACTTCCTCCTCTTTTTGTATTTTTTTTTTTTATTTTTCTGCTTTTTATGTACTTTTGTAATTTTTCTTTCCTAATTTCTACTATAGTACACAATACACATGGCTTTCTTACTATGTTTATCCTACTGAGAGTTAGTAGGTCTACTGCCCCTATACAGTTTGAGCTGACTACCATTCACCAAACCCTGTATTTATTCCTATTTCAAGTCCTTTAGTTGTATAGAGCCTCCATCTGTGACAAGCTTCACTTTGTATGGCCCTATCCACTACATTATGAACTTACTAGGATGTTGCAAATATTTGTTGTCATAAAGGAGAACTAGATCTCCTTCCTTAAATATCCTCTTTTATATGTGTCTATCATGTCAGTATTTCCTCCTTGCTTTCTGCACCTCTTGGTGGAATCCTTCCAGAATCCTATCTTCTTCAAGTTCCATAAGTTGACTTAACCTTTATTGTACTATGTATATTTATGTCATATTGGTAATTCTTGCAACGTGCGGACTGGGTACCAAAAATTCTAATGGAACCACTACTTCCTCTCCATACACCAATCTGAATTGTTTATGTCCTGTCAAATTCTTCTATGTAGTAATGTATGACCATAATACTGCTAATATTTTTAAATCCCAATAATATTTGTTAGCATTACAAATATTTGTCAAGGAATTCTCCAAAATCTTGTTGAAATCTTATACCGTCCCATTTTCCCGAGGATGATATGGTGTACTCTTCTAGCGTTAGACTTCAAATTCCATAGTCATAACATGGATGGTACTATTATTAAAATCGGTTCCTTGTTCACTAATCAAAATCTTGGGACATATAAATATTGTAATAACCTTCTCAAATAAGAAGTGTGTTGTAATCCTTGACTGGTGTTGCTTCTTCACATTTGGTGAAATATTCTATCATGGTAATGATGTATATTTCTCTTGACCTTATGGATGGTGGATTAATAGGTCCGACAAAATATATTTCCCACTTGTCAAATACCTAAAGATTTACTTGGTGTCTTAGGGGCATTTAATCCCTCCTATTGGGTTTTCCAACTCTTTGATAGATGTCACATTTCTGGAAATATTCTTTTGCATATTTATGAACTGTTGGCCACCATAAACATGTGTGTAATAATTTTTGTGTGGTAGTATTTCCTGCATAATGTCCTCCAGCTATAAATTGATGAACTTCTTCTAGAACTATGGGTTGTTCGTGCTCCATCACACACCTTCTCAAAATTCTATTTGCACCCAACTTGTTTAAATGACCTGCAATTAGTTGATAATCTACAACTCTAACTACAAAGTTTTTTTTTTTCATGGTACTAAACTTCTTTGGCGCAACACCTCTTCTCAATAATTCAATAATATCAACAAAGTACTCAGCAACTATCTATACTGAAAATAACTATGCATCAAGGAAGTTGTCTTCTAAGTTAGTAGGTTCTTCTCTATTGGTTATCCTTGATAAGTGATCTCGTCCTACATTTAGTTTCCCTATTTCAACTATTACCTCAAAATCAAATTCCTGGAAGAATAATAGCCATGTACTGATCCTTCCCCCCAACACTGGCTTGTTGACTAGATATTTTTATTGAAATTACTAAGACAACTGAGAGTGGGGGGTGAATCACTTGTTATTGTGCTTAAGCAATTTTAAGTCTATTAAAACATTCTTAATCTTTCTTCAATTGATCATCAATATTATACAACATATGGACAACATAAATAATGAGCATCAGTCACACATAAGATATACACAGAGACAGATTTTCATGAGGAAACCCATAAAGGGAGAAAACCTCTTCTTCTTCGAAATGATAGGCAGTCTTTTAAGTTTTTTACATCATCTATAATTGAGCACCAACTCAATGTGAGGCTACTAACTCTGTTTTACAAGTTCCAACTTGTTTGAGAGCACCAACCCTTTGGTTTCTCTAGCACCCAATAGAAGGAAGCACCAACTCTATGAGTGTTCCAGCACCCATTGGATGGAAGCACCTACTTCCACTTATACAAGCACCAACGTGTTTGAGAGCACCAAGTTTTTGGTTTCTCTAGCACCCACTAGAAGTAAGCACCAACTCTCCGAGTGTTCCATCACCAACTGGATGGAACCACCAACTTCTAGTTACACAGGCTCCAACCTATATAACAAAGAACACTTGTTCTCCCTTGCACCACCCTGCCACCATGGTTTCTCTGGCTGCAACCAGTTGGAAGACACAACTTGTTGTTTTCAAGCACCCACTTGAACCTCTGAGGACAACACTCCTCCCTAGCACCTCCCAGCCACCCTGAAATATTAAACTTTGCTTTCTGTGAATTTATTACAGTGATTCAATAGTTTTCATTTTCTTACCAGGCTTATCATTGTTCATCTATGCCACTCTGCTTTGCCTGCATCAGTGTCTCCCTTCTTGCATCCTCTTCAACTTTCTGATCTTATCCTCTGTCTCAAAATGCACACCTTGGATTTATCTTCTTCTCATAGATATGCATCTTTGATATGTGCACTTTCTAGTTTCTTCCACTATTCTGTTATATTCATCTTTTGTTCCTCATCTCTTTGTTTTCTTTCCACTGCGCATATTGTAATTTTACCTTTCTATGGTTCAATTCATTTTTCACTCAACACAGCCACCCGTGCACAGTCACAACATATATCTTTTATCCACTTCCTCTTAGGTTACACCTCGAATCTTCTTGGGAAAAAATGTCTCAACAAATGAATTTCCAACCATCCAAGAACCATGATTCGGTTCTTCTAACTGAATTGTAACTGAATAGTTAATCATAAAGATCAACAATAGCCCTTTGATAAGATTCTCAAATAACCAGCACAATTGGATTAAATCTGCAGGGTCTTGCATTGATTTCGCCATTTCGCATTTCATCATTTCGACATTCTTGTGGGGAAGTGTTTCGACACTCCAACTCCCGGTATCCAAAACCTACACCGAAAGGTGTTTTTTGCATTTCGGCATTTCGACATTTCAGCATTCCTGTGGTGAAGTGTTTCGACACTCCAACTCCCGGTATCTGAAACTCCGAAATGGAGTCAGATCAATGGTCTGGTATTTTGGCGTTTCTCATTTCGGTGTTTCGGCATTTATGTGATGAAGTGTTTCGACACTTCCAACTCCCGATATCTGAAACTTTGAAATGGAGTCAGATCAACGGTCCGGTATTTCGGCGTTTCTCATTTCGGCATTTCGATATTTCTGTGATGAAGTGTTTCGACACTTCCAACTCCTGGAATCTGAAACTCCGAAATGGATTCAGATCAATGGTCTAGTATTTCGGCATTTTGGCATTTCTGTGATGAATTGTTTCGACACTTCCAAGTTATAACCCCCAAATTTTGACGAAGATATCCAAAAGGGGTCGTTGCTAACGACTTAGTAAAGATATCAGCTATCTGTTCTGTGGAAGGAATATAATTCACCTGAACAATTCTATTTGTAACTTGTTCTCTGAGAAAATGGTATTTTATTGGTATGTGCTTAGATTTTGAATGAAGTACAAGTTTCTTAGAGAGACTGATGGCACTGGTGTTATCACAGTGAAGTGGAATGGGATTAGTGTAAGCTACCTTCAAATCTGCAAGAGTTTGTATCATCCATAAAATATGAGTACAACAAGTAGCAACAACAATGTACTCTACTTTTGTAGTTGATAAGGAAATAGATCCTTTCTTTTTACTAAGCCATGCTACTAATGAGTCACCCAGAAAGAATGCTCATCCACTGATGATTTTTCTCTCATCAACACAGTTTGCCCAATCTGCATCTAAGTAAGCAGTTAACTAAAAATTCTGATTTCTAGGATACCACAGACCATAAGTCATTGTTCCCTTCAAGTGTTTGAATATCCTTGTGACAGCTACCAAGTGACTTTGTTTAGGATCTGACTGATAATGACCTACCATTCCAACAACTTGCATTATATCACGATCGGATGTTGTGATGTACAGAAGACTGCCTATCATTGATCGATATGTCCTTTGATCAACATTGGGTGACATATTATCTTTACTGAGCTTGCAACCAACCACCATAGGTGTACTAATAGGAGAGGAATCCACCATCTGAAATTTCTTTAACATCTCTTTCAAATATTTTTCTTGAGATTTAAAAATTTCTACAGAACTTTGTTTTACTTGTAGGCCAAGAAAATATGATAGTTCTTCTATCGAGGACATCTCAAACTCTGTTGGCATAGAGTTAGTAAACCACTGGACAAATGATTCATTAGTACAACCAAAAATAATATCATATACATAAATCAAAACAACTAGTAAATTATCACTTTCAGACTTAATGTAGAGATTGTTGTCAACAGTACATTTCTTGAACCCTTTGTCTTGTAAAAATGTGTCTAGTCTATAATACCAAGGTCGTGGTGCTTGTTTCAGTCCATATAAGGCCTTCTTCAGCTTGCAAACATAACTAGGATTATCTATCAATGAGAATCCTTCAGGTTGCTCCATATATACTTCTTCCTCTAGATCTCCATTAAGAAAAGCTGACTTAACATCCATCTGATACACTTTAAAGTTCTTATGGCATGAATATGCAAGGAACATTATAATGGCCTCCAATATTTCCACTGGTGAAAAAGTTTCATCAAAGTCCTGACCTTCAACTTGTGCATACCCTTTACAAGCCAATCTGGCTTTATTTCTAACAACTTCTCATTTTTCATTCATTTTAATTTTGAACACCCATTTGGAACCTATTACATTCTTATCTTCAGGTCTAGGGACAAGCTCCCAAGTATTGTTCTTCTCAATCTGATCAAGCTCTTCATTCATTGCTCTAATCCAATCATCATGCCGGCTGGCTTCATAAAATTTTTTAGGTTTAGTCATAGATAAAAAAGAAAAATGAGATTGTTCTGAGTCTTTAATCAATTTCCTTCTTGTCTGAACTCCTTTATTTATATCTTCAATTATCTTATTTTCAGGATGATTCTTTCTAACAATTTTGAGAGGTGATTTTGCTTCTTTTTGCTGATTTGTGTCAGCCTGAGTATTCGTATCTTCATCTGATTCAGATTCTTCCCTTTCTGATCCTTGGACCTGTTCATCTTCATCTTCAACTATATCTTTTGTGCTTGGTTCAACATTGCTTACATTTCTGACTGGGATTTCTTCATCAACTTTTATGTCTATACAATCAACTAGTTTATGCAGTCTCTTATTGTAACATTTGTACCCTTTACTATTTGTAGCATAACCCAAGAAGATACCTTCATCATCCCTGTCATCATATTTGCCAATATTTTCATCATTGTTCTTGATATAACATTTACTCCCAAATACTTTAAAATGCTTGATTGAAGTAGGTCCAAGAAGTCTTGTCACTGTGTGGCCTGAGATGAGCTTTGTTAAGGATATGAACAGCTGTATGAATTGCTTATACCCAATATGTTTGAGGTATGTTCCTTTCATTCATCATTGATCTTGCATTTGTTTTACTGATCTATTCTGCCTCTCAACAACTCCATTTTGTTGTGGAGTCCTTGTAATTGTGTACTCTCTTTTGATCCCATGTTTATCACAAAACTCTTTGAAGTTCCATGAACTAAACTCTCCTCCTCTATCAGACCTTACTGCCTTCAATCTTTTTTCTTTTTGATTCTCGGTCAAAGCCTTAAACACTTTGAATTTTTCAAATGCTTCAGATTTTTCCTTCAAAAAGGCAACCCATCTTAGTCTAGAATAATTATTAATAATCAACATAAAATAGTTTTCTTTTCCTGTACCTTCTTTCGTTGATGGTCCACATAAATCGAGATGTACTAACTGAAGAGATTTTTTTGTTGAAGGAAAGTTTTTAGATTTGAACTGAGTGTGAGTAAGCTTTCCTATCTATAAGGGTTTACAAACAGAGTCGTATGGATTTGATATCCTCGAAAGATCTTTTATTGCCCCATTGTTTCTGAGCTTGATTATATGATCAAAATTTAGGTGTCCAAGTCTCCTATGCCACAACCAATTTTCATCATACTTGCATAAGTGGAATTCTTATTTTTCTTATTTTAACACATAGACATTGTTTTCTATTCTTATCCCTTTTGCAACTAGATGTCCTAAATTCACAGATTTTATTCTACAGTCTTTAGAGGTAAAAATGACTTCACATCCTCTGTCACAGACTTGACTGACACTAAGAAGATTATGTTTCATACCTCCTACAAACAACACATCTTGAGCTTTCCCTTTTCCATTACTCAAACTTACCATTCCTTTACCTTTTATTTTTCCTGGTGCATCATTTCCAAAAGTTACATTCTCTGATTTTCTTTCACTTAGAGTTAGAAACTTTCTTTTGTCTCTCGTCATATGTTTGAAACATCCACTGTCAATATACCAGGGATTCTTTTGTCTTTGGGCTGATAACACTAGTCCACACTTGTCATCTTCTTTCTTCTTCCAAACCTTGACATTTTCAGCAGTGGGGATCAAATCTGGCTTGTAATTCCTTAAGTGACAATCTACAGCTTTATGTCCATAGCTATGACAAATGTAACATTCTGGTTCACTAAATAGAATATCATAGCGATTGTTATGCTCGTAACTATTGTTATATTTAACCTGCATCCTTTTCCCAGCCATCGCATGATTTATAGTCTAAGGTTGTTTGTTGCTTGGTTGTCTCGATCTTTGTTGTGGAAGATGGTTATTCATTGAATATCTTGATTGTTCATATCTAAATCTTAAAGAAAAGTTTATATCTTTGTGACCAAAATTAGAGCAGAAAAGACAATAACCATATAAAAAACCTTTGTACCTTGAAAAAGTCTGTCTTCTTTAAGGAGGTTGATTTCTTTCATGCCGATAATCTCCTGATCTACAGATTTGGTTCTGGTACTTTTTCTTTCATTCCTTCTTGGTGGTTGATTTTCTTTCTTTCTTTCTACAAAGTGACTGTTGCCAATGTTTGAGGATTTGACAAACTTGATAAGTTATGCATTACTTGTATGATCACTACTTGATCCTTCTTCATACCCCAATCCAACTTTCAACTTTGGGTTTCTTTGTTGATTTAGAATGGAGGTTAATCCTTCTAAGGCTTTAATACTTGGTAGATTTTGGTAATAAAATCCCTTAAACTTCTCCATTTCTTTTCTGCTTTTTACTGTCTCTTCTTCTAAGGCTTCACACCTCGCTTTCTTCTCTGACAACTTTTGTTTCAGTATGTCTTCTATTTTCTTTGCCTCTTCTAACTCCACTTTTAGTAGAGAAAAGTTTTCATCAAGTTTTTCACCATTCATTTTACTTCAACAATTGTTTTTGTTTCCTCTTCTTACATCTGAGTCTGTCAATTTCTTCCAAAGCACTGATTAATTCACCTTCCATATCCGCCACAACTTCTTCATCATCCATTTCACCTCTTGTGTTTTCATCATCAAGATCTCCCATAGCCATAATCATAAAATCATTCACTTTGTCTTCACATGATGAATCATTATCTATGTCTTCTGAGGAATTGTCATTATTTGCACACAAGCTTTTCTTCTTACTATATTTCTTGAATTTGTAATTCTTTTCATCATCAGAGTTCTGGTCCTTTTTCTGATGGGGACACTTAGATGAAAAATGACCTATCTTACCACAATTAAAACATCTGAAGGGAAGCTTACCTTGATATTTTCCTAATCCTTTCTTTAACCTTCTCACAAATTTTTCCTCAATATCATCTAAATCTGAATCAGTATTCTTGTCTGCTCTAAAAGATGCTTCTCTAGTAATGGATTTATCTTTGTTGATTCTCATTTCATTTGCAGTTAAAGTTCCTAGGAGTTGATCAATGGACATAGTTTTAAGATCATTTAGTTCTTCTATTGCAGAGACTTTTGGATTAAATTTATCAAGCAAAGATCTTAAAATCTTCTGAACTAAAATTGATTCTTCAAACTTCTCACCAAGACCCTTCATGGCATTNAATTTCTCATTTCCTTCATAGTTGCTAATAAGTTTATCCCACATTTCTTTGGCAGTTTGAAGATGTATCACCTTTACAAAATCGACTTCTACAAGCCCATTCAAGATAGCATTCATTCCCTTAGCATTAAAGCTAAATTCTAACTTATCATCCTTGGAAGCTAACACAACAGACTTTATGTATCCAATCTCTACTACATCGCAAACATCAGCACCTGGCCATTAGGTATGTTCTCATTCTAACCTTCCAAAAGAAAAAATTTGTTCCATCAAACAGAGGAGGCTTACTGGATGAATTCCCTTCATGACTTGTCATGTTTAAGCTTGCAGATCTACCTTTAAATATAAGGAACCCACTCTGATACCAATTGTTGAAATTACTAAGACAACTAAGAGGGGGGGTGAATTAGTTATTATTGTGCTTAAACAATTCTAAGTCTATTAAAACATTCTTAATCTTTATTCAAGTGATCATCAATATTATACAGCATATGGACAACATAAATAATGAGCATCAGTCACACATAAGATATACACAGAGACAGATTTTCATGAGGAAACCCATAATGGGAGAAAACCTCTTCTTCTTCGAAATGATAGGTAGTCTTTTAAGTTCTGTACATCATCTATAATTGAGCACCAACTCAATGTGAGGCTACTACTTCTATTTTACAAGCTCAAACTTCTTTGAGAGCACCAACTTTCTAGTTTCTCTAGCACCCACTAGAAGGAAGCACCAACTCCATGAGTGTTCTAGCACCGACTGGATGGAAGAACCTGCTTCCACTTATACAAGAACCAACTTGTTTGAGAGAACCAACTCTCTAGTTTCTCTAGCACCCACTAGAAGGAAGCACCAACTCCTTGAGTGTTCCAGCACCAACTGGATGGAAAAACCAACTTCTAGTTACACAGGATCCAACATGTATAACAAAGAACACTTGTTCTCCCTTGCACCACCCTTCCACCCTGGTTTCTCTGGCTGCAACCAGATGGAAGCTACAACTCCCTGTGTTCAAGCACCCACTTGAACCTC
>JASDQU010192252.1:0-15389 GCA_032191745.1 Picea mariana | reverse complement strand
TGGGTTTTTGGCATTCCTTTTTATTGTAAAAAGGCCTTCAGACCCTCATTGTAATGATCTTCTTGAGAATGGGAGTATCTATCACATCTCTTCTCAAAGATAAGCTGCCACCATTCTAGCGAGTCTTTCACTCTGTATTTTTACAGTCTCTGTACATTTATTTCATTAATAGAAATCGTGTATTACTGCATATCTTTGTTTATGGTTTCATCTCTGATATATTTATGTTATATTATTGAATATATGTGATATGTCTGTGCATTTATTTATTATATCTCTACTCTCATTTCGTGTCGAAATAATCTAGATCAAAGGTTTAGTGGGGATTGCCAACATTCAATTTTTTCATTATAATTATTTGGCATGTAAACATTGATGATGGAAAAAAGCATACCTAATACTTTATTGATAATTTACCATAATCCATAATTGGGTTTTCATTTGAGCTTGTAGGTTGAAATCTTCCATCTTCCATATAATTATGATTCTGCCTAAAGCCCCTCTGAAGCTCACTGCACAACCATCACATTTGTTCCATATTTTTTGCAGGTCTTTGAGGGTTTCATGTTCCCTCATTTTTTGTCTCGTGGAGCATGAGGATTGAAGGTTTTTCTACTTGTATCAATTTTTTTACTTCTTGTTTCTTGATATTACTTCCTAATCCCCTACAATTCTAGGAGACAATTTTCATCATTTATCAAGATGTTTGGGTGCCCCCCCTCTTGAGGGTTGTGAAGTTGTTCCCTTATGTTTGGTTTCCTTGTTCTTAGTTTGTCCATCTTTCTTTAGAGTTTATTCTATTGTTTTTTGTATTCCTAGTTCATTTTCTCTATCTGTTGTCGATTCTCTTTTATTTCAGTGAGATTTCCTTCCACGTCTCCTGTTGTTTAAAGTTTGAGTTAATTCTAGGTCAGATTCACTTTCTGAGGAGTCTTGTCTCACTTCTTCTGACATTTATAGATTTTCCATATTTTGGGTGTGAAGAGATTTTGAGGATTCTCCACTTAGATTCAGGACTTCTTTTTCCTTTTCTAGGGCTTTATCATTTCATTTTCCTTCCTCTTCTTGATCCTTTCCAATGTTTTCTTCCTGGGATTCCCTTAATTCTTTGAGATCATCATCTTGGTGGAGCTCTGCATATCAATTGTGGCTTGATTATCCTTCTTTAGGGGATCCAAGACTTTTTCCTTTTGGATCAGGAGGTTTTTCCCTTTGGTTTTGAGTTGGAATAGGTTGGGTTTTCCCATTTATTTTTTTCCTTTTTGGTTGTTTCCACTGATATTGTTTCAGATTTTGGTCTTGCATGTCTTTGGCTTGGGGACAATATCTGGCAAAATATCCATATTTGTGGTAGATTTTACATTTGAAGGGAATTTGTTCATAGTTTACCTGTTGAATGTAGGACCAACTATCCAAGTTCAGTTGTATTACTTCTGGGAGACCTTTTTCTAGATCCACTTCTACACATAGTATGGCGCAGGCCTGAAGGCCTTCCCGGGGTTCGACACAATTGATGTACTTGCCGAGGGTGTTTCCTATGTTTCTAATGGTTTCATTGTTCCAACAATGGAGGGGGAGGAAGGGCAGCCTCACCCACACTGGGACTGCTAAGGGGATATCATTCTCTGGACTAAAGTCTGGAGTCCATTTGTTTAGGAACATTCCTTTGCCCCCCATGAAATAGGGACTGCTTCAGAAAATCAAATCTCTATCTTCTTCTTTTTTGAACAAAAAGGTGAAGAATCCCTTACCACAGAAGGTTGCCGACAGTTGTCCCTTGATCAACTTGTGCTAATTTCCTTCCAACTAGATGTGAATGGATTTTGGGGATGGCCATAGTGCTGTGAATTAGCCTATTAATCCTCGATCTGCGAGTCTGAATGCCAAAGGTCGCGTTGAAGGTGTGAATACAACAACCTTGGGGATTTCAGCGGCCTTTTTGATGAAACGAGAGGGCAGGGGCTTGGGAGATTTATCATATGACAAGATGAGGGCCTAGAAGGCCTGCAGATCTAGGGATGGGGATCCTAGGGGCAGATCCCCTCCCTCAGAGGGGGCCATTAATGCTAGCGCGCAGGTGTTGAAACCCTAGCACCGATTTTCATAGAGTCTCTGGGACTCCGCGTCTGGAGAATTTTGAGAAGAACCATGACTATAAAAACCAATACCATTTTGTAATGAAAATCATAAAATCAACCCCTTGTAAAAATAAGGGGTTTTTTATTTTTTATTAATTTAAAATTGCAACATTTTCAAAACCATGATAATAAAAAACAATTGAGTTCTTTTAGATAAATTCTATTTAAAAACAAATAAATAAAATAAAATAAAACCAATACACCTTAACCCTCTAACCTCACTTAAAAAATAAAAATAAAAACATTCTAAAAAAGTAATTTATAATAATGAAATAAAATCAAAATTAGAAAATAGAAATAAAAATAAAAAATAAAAAAATCAATTAAAACAAACAAGAGAAATCCCAAAAATATAAAAACGAAAAATAATAAAATAAATACATGATATGGAGGGAATTTGGGGGGGGGAGACTAGGTCTAAGAAATGGATGGGAGGCATTTAGGGTGCCCATGGTGCACCCCCCAATGATTTTTTTTTTTTTTTACCTTCTATTTATTATTATTATTTTAATTTACTCTACGCTTTTGCCAGTTTTGAACTCTACAGTCTTTGAACTCTATAGTTCTGGTAACTCTTCAGTCTTTGAACTCTGTAGTGATGTGAATTCTTTGAACTATGCACTGATGTGAATTTCTATTTGAACTATGTGATCTCTCTGAACTATGTAGTGATACATTATAGCTTTGGTTTCTTCAACCCTCTAAGCACCTAGGCACGTGTTAGAAAATTAGGTGAGCTAGTTTTTACTTTTATTAAAATTTAATTTAAAATATATTTATACTTTAGTAACCTGTTAAAATTAAAGAGATTTAAAAAAAAAATTGATTTTTAATAATAAAACAAAATATTAAAATAAATTAAATTTTTTTAAATAAATTTTGAAAATTTTAATAAGTAAAAGTTGATTTTAGAGGTAATAATTATTATCATTATTATCAATTAAAAAACAAATTCCATTTTTAAAGTGAATCCAAAATAACAAGTGTTTTTATTTTCGCTTATGTTCAATATGAGCACTCCACCACTTCCAAAACCTTATCATGTCATGGGGGGGCAAAGTCACCATAGAGACTTTTTATGAATATATAGAATCATTAGAAAAAAAGATAGAAGAAAGAGATGAAAAACTCCAATTAGAGTTAGAATCATTAGAAAAAAGGAGTTAAGAAAGAGAAGGAAAACTACAAATAGAGTTAGAGGCAATTATTGATAAAAAAATTAGACTCTTAGAACATACGATTGAAACAAAAATAGAGGATAAATTGGTAGGGTTCAAGAGGAAATTCTAGAAAATGGAGGATAGAATACAAGAAATGGAAAAACAAAAACAATAAACCCAAAGAAGAACTAAAAAATAATTCACAAATTGAAACAACTTACCTCGTAGAAGCAATGAGTCTAGGAAAAACAATTGAACATAAAGATAGGTTGATCTATGTCAAAATAAGTTATTCTAACCATAAATATAACATACTTAGTAAGTCTTCGATCTTAAAAGGGTTAGGCATATTTATAAATGAAGACCTCATTCCTGAAGACCAAGTTGAATTAAGGAAGGAAGTTCAAAAAGTAAAAGAAGTCAGGAAAGAAGGAAAATGGACAATCATTAGAAATTTAAAAGCTATTGTTAGGGATAGAGACTAGAAGGATAATAATAAATAAGATTTTGGGACACTCAGGATCCTTTTTTGGAATTGACATGGCTTTCCCTACTACAAAGGTATTATGTTAAGTTGGATCATGAGTGATATTGATTATTTGTCTGGTTGAAACATGGGAGCATGAAGTGTCTAAGGTCCCTAACATAGAAGTATTTATCTCTTGGTTGACATGGAAAAAAAATAATACTATAGAGGATAGGAAACATATCCTATTATGTTAGAAAGAACATTTCTCCTCACATTCAACTTCATAAGATTGACCCTCTCAATCAATACATTTAGATAAAAAGTTCATACATCAATGCTAAGAAGATGTATATAGAAATTTTCTATTTTGGACCTATTAATTCTACTTTTATAAGAAAAAAAATCTAGATAGGAATTGTCCCTATAATAGTTTAGAAAGATATATTTACAGTTTAAGAAATTAAGATAATATCCTCCTGCTAGGAGACTTCAATGCTAGAAATTCAACTAACCAAGCTATTATTTTAAGAAATGATTTCAACCCTAATCCTTTATGGCCAGATGAGGACCTTGTTTTAGCTAATAGTTACAAAAGAAGCTATCAAGACCTAATTGAAAATTTGTTTCGTACTGAGCTAGTCAAGCTCTGTAGTTCTCAAGACCTTATAATTTGCAATGGAGTAATGAAGTGACCAAACTCCAACCAGATGACTTGTATTCATGGTATAGGTATTAGTGTCATGGATTATGTGATATATGTTATCCTTTTTTTCAACCAAATAGTAAGTTTTGACCTTTTAAATGAACATGAACCCGACTATGATCACTAGTACAAAATGAGAGATAAGTGACGAGGTGAACACAAAATTTGGTCACCACAGTTTTTTCAAGGGTTAAATGACCAAAATTATAAATTTTAAGTGAGATAACTAAAAAAGACCAAGACAAATGACCACTTTGGTCACAGGATAAGAACTAAACTAAAAGCAACCAAGATAAATGACCAAATTTGGTCATGGGATATAACTAGACTAAAATGACCACATAACAATTGGTCATTTATGTGGTCATTTTTAGTTGTGTCACTTCGATAATAGGAAATTACAGTTTTGACAATGAATTTGTACAATTTACTAAATTCTAACAATGTTGATGGATTCATAGACCCCTTACCAAGGGATCTCTGAATTCAACTGCAATGTTAGAATTTAGTAAATTGTAGACCCCATCATGTTTCACAACTTAAAAATTGACACCAAATTATCTATCATGACGATGTACTAGCTGTGATTTAATTATAATATGGCTTTTATATCAAATATATCATCTTGAAAATTCCCTTAGCCCGGACTAATTACTTTGAACTATATCCAACCATGGGAAACTACTCCATATAGTCAATTATTAGACTTTATATTGCACACACTAGTAAACCTGGAAGAAACATCTAGAAGGACAAGGATGCTTTCCTTAAACCCTTCACCACCAGAGCCAAATGAAAGTGAACATATGGCATCCCAATCAAATTGAAGACTATGCCAAGAACACTGATTTGGCATACTAGTCCCCATGATATCCACTAATCCTAGTGCTAAAGGATCCTACATGACAAACAATCTAGAGTGATAGTTCCTAACAATATTTGACATATCGTCATCGGAAATCGACTCATCCTCCTTTACACCCAAAATTAAGTCATGATTGTTTTCAAGATCAAGGAAGAATGATTCAAAAGTGATACCCTAGTTCATAAGAAGCCTAAGAATGTGAATAACATGTATTATTTTGAAAATTTATTTAAGAATAAATGAAATTGTTTCAATTATTATTATTATATAATAATAATAATATATTTAAGTAAAATATTTATAGTTATAATACGTTTAATATTAATAATAATTATACCATTCCAAATATACCTTTGTTACTATTCAAATGCGTATAATGTTAATTATATCAACTTATCTTCCTTTCAACAATGTTAAACAACCAAGTAAAGTGTGAAACTAAATCTTAAAGAACAATTATTTAAAATATTAGGCTTAATATACATAATTTGATAATTTAGTAATATTTTAAAAACTCAATAATATTTTACTATTATTTATTTATTTAAACATGAATTTTAATGCAGTTAAAGATTTGATTTGTCACAATTATTTCCAACACAAAGGACATGGGATTGTTTATATTTTGGATACATGCATCTCCTAATTGGTTAGGCACCAACTTAGATTGGATCGAATTCAACATCTAACACAAGCCCATTCTCATCTCAGCTTCTAGATTTCATAGTCCATATAAATTCTTTCCCTTTCCTTTGCGATTCCATTCATGGTGATGTACTCAACTCCCTTTGTGTAGGTTTTTAGTTGTTTTGGAGCCATTTTCAAAGGTATTGACAACAAAATTCACACAAACACAAATCACAAAAATAGCAACATGTCTAAAGGCATATCTCAAGGTCGACTTGCTGAGGAGCAGAAGGCCTGGCATAAGAACCATCCCCATGTATGCATATTTTCTACTCTTGACCGTAATGAAAATTATATTACAAGTTGCAAAAACTGCAAGGAACCCTTCTAGGGAAGCATCCCAAAGTTGTTATGCTCGACAAGTATTTGATACAATACCTAAACCTAATATGGTTTCATTGCATACAAGTATTGGTGGGTATGCATATAATGGGGATTGCATCTTTTTAATCAAATACAATCATAAGAGAAAACATATGATGTGTTTGAAAATATTCGTCAAAGAAATGTTATTTCTTAGGAAACCATGATCACATGGTATGCTAGGAATGATTTTGGAGAGGAATCCCCAAGTATTTTTGAAGAAATGAAATAGACAAGTCTGAAGCCCAACATGAAGACGTTTGTAAGCATGCTATCAGTGTGCATGTCCTTGTCGTCTCTGCATTAGGGAATGAATATCCATGAAGAGAAAATTAGTATTGGGTTTCAGTATAATGTTATGGTGGACAAGACCCTTCTAGACATGTTTGCAAAATGTGGTAGCATAGAGAAATCGCATGATTTGTTTGAAAAAATGAGTAAAAGAGATGCAATGTCTTGGACAATGATGATTGTTGGATGTGCACAAAATGGGGTGGGATATGAGGCCCTCAGAATCATGGCACCCATAAGGAGGCCTGATGGAACCCTTCACAAACCGATTTGTATTCGAGAAATATAGGTGCTCTTTGAGAAGAGGAATACCCTAATCCCCTCGAGGGTATGACCCACTTGTGGAGTCCAAATGAAAGACCAAGTTTGCAAAGAGGAATGAAAGGTGAAAGGAGAAGAAGCAGCGGGAAAGTATTGTTTCATCAATGTCTGAAAAAGGCCAAGCTTCTGATAACATAGTAAATGCACAAGCAACAACAACTAAAAATAGGGAAAATAAAGATCCATATGTGGGGGCTCTATAATCATGATGGGTCTCAAAAATTGATTGAGTGCAAGAGAATATTCAACTAATAATGTCAACTGTATGTTTTTTTAAGGAAGTCCTTGCAGTGTAAATTAGAGCCTGAGCATGAACCCAAGCATCATCATTTGACAATAATTGTGACTAGAAAGAACCATTCTGACTGCTCAAAATCTATTGCAAGTCTCAAGGATGTAAGGAAATATAACTAGAACCAAACGATTGGCAACGAAAATTTCTTGAATCTCATGTCACATGAAGTCATGACTGTGAATAACTCCATATGTGAATTGAAGATAACTGGATTGGCAGGAGGCAGTGGTTTGACTATCATTGGAGTTATCAGGACAAGAACTTCAAGTCCCGGGACACCCAATAATAATCCATGCTATAGAAATGGGAATATTAATGTTGGGTACCACCATAGTGATTTTACCTTTCCATGTCTATTCATGCAATTGTGTGAGGGATCCGGTCATGGGTGATCTATCAATCTCTAATGTAGTTGGAGCCATTAGTACAGGTCTAGGTGTCATTCTATTTACTACATTTCCATGGAAAATGCCAAATTCAATGAAGACGTATTCAGATAAATTCAACCTGTTTCAAAAATATCAAAACATTTTTCCAAATAATCATAAATTGATGTAGTTTACATTGGTCTGGAATCTATAGTTCTATCAAAATATTTCCCTAATAAAAAAGATTAGCATTTTTTCCAGAATCTTGGTCCCATCCACAAAGTGTGAGATCTCAATGGAAACCATTATTCTTTTCCTTTACATGCATAAAGCATAAAAAGGAGTTGTAGCATGATTGATGGAGGATTGGTATAAAAAAGTGTCGATTCCTTTTTTGCAGAGGCTCAAATAAACAATTTTGCTTATCATACAATTCCATGGAAGCGAATATATAGAATAATTTCAAAATTGATTCTACATGTAGATGACTGGTATTTTTCACAGCATAGGTGGTAGGCTAACTACAAGGATGACTTGTATTTCCCATCAAGTTTGAAGCTCATCCAAGCACATTGAGAGACCTCAATTTGTTGTTGCATTTGTCGGTCAAATGCTAGTTATGTGATCCCAAATTTTCTTAGCTACATTTTCCATAGAGCGTTGTTTTGCAACATAATTTCACATCGAAATTTCTTGAAACAGATCTTTTGTAGAGAAATACTCCACATTGCAAAAGTTCTGAAGAAGCCAGATTCACTGCAAAAATGTTGTACGAAGCGTTTTTGCAGTGAAATTCACCAGGCATGATGAAAAAGTGTACATTCATCCTACATGCGAGTCTATTCAAATTCAAGCTGGATATATTGTGCCAAATAATTAAGTGGATGAGAGTTTTAAGTATTTTACCATCCAATCATGAAAAAATAATGGTAAGAGAATCAAAGAAAAAGATCATTCAATAATCCAAAAATTCAAGGCATAAAAGTCTTCTAGTTCTAGATTTGGTGGAAGGGTATCCTTTTCATAGATCATCATTTATAATCAGATCCGAAATTTTTAAGATAAAGACTAGATTTGAAGGCTTTTGTTCCAAATTTAAAGGAGGAATATTAGAAGGCATAAGATTGTTTCCAGATTCAAGGGATTTTGACTCCAACAATTCCAAATTTCCTATGACAAATAAGGGATTGTTTTTATTTTTGGTTAATAATAGGATTTGATTCCTAAAGTCTTGGGGATAGATAATAGATTTATTTTTCTATAAAATATATCATTTTTTAATGTAAAGGGGTTTGGGTGCTGAGAAAATCACTGGGACTTGTTGCATCAGTTTTGATATCAATAAATATTTTTTGAGCAGAAGTACATGAATTTTTGTTTTCGAAGATTCATGTGTTGGTAATATTCATTTTGTCTCTTAGTGAATGTTTTCTTTCTTTGTAAGTCACGATGTGTTATTCTTCTGTTTCTGAATGAATATTTTATTTATATAGAATTCATTTTTAATGCTTTGTATCTCTACATTCAACTATCTACACCAGTCCTATGATATTATAGCATAATTCATCCTAAGATAGATTCTTTGCTATTATTGACCTATAATTTCTCTTTTCCACCACCACCATACTACAATTGTTTAATGTCTGATAGAGTACCAACTATCTTTCCTCCGAGAACACCTATTCATATGAACCAATCTTGAAAACCTTTAATTGATATATTTCTTTATGACTCCATGCCCAATGAATGCTCCACTCTTCCCTACCATATTTTAAAACCCTATTCACCGAAGATATAGCCATTGTGCCTATTATATAACAAGTCAGTGCTTGATTGAGTTATAAGAGAGAGCCCTCTCTAGATTCAAAGGGCTAGCTTCCAGTATGAAAGTTGGTTTGATGGTTAAATGGATTTCATCTATGCATGATGGTTTTCATCTATGCATTGATCATTGTGAATTTTATGATTGTCCTGGATGGTTAGGGCCTGACTCACCTGGATGATGTTGTGTGTATTAAGTATTTTAATAGTATTTTGTGTGATTATTATATTGTGTTTTGTGATTTCCTATTATTAAATGTGCATACTATTTTATTTGTAATCTCTCACAACATAATAGAAATTCAACTCAATTTTTTATGAGAAGTGTGTTAAATAGGAGTGCACAACACACATTGTTTTTTATAAACACCATTTATGAAGCTACCTACGGTCATACTAACTTGCATGTAGTCCTAAGAATTCTATGACAAGGAGAGTAAGGTACTTAAGGCTTTAGGTGATCTTGTATGATCATCATGGAGGAACATAAATGTCTCCATCCTAGAACCAATTGAATACAACATTCATATTATGTTTGTTTTCAATATTCTTCTTTTATTGTTGTCCTATTTATGCTTTTACTACTGTAATTGGCCTTTACTAATTCAGTGTTTTAACTTGTGATGTGAAGGAGCTCATGGATTGGGATTATAACATTGTGAAAATTTGAAAAATGCATGCTTCTGGGCATGATGCACATGTCACTATGCTTCCTGGAGCTACCAAATTGCTTCATAAACACAAAGATAAACTCCAGGTGCTTTTCAGGCCTGTGTGTTTGGATTGTAGTGTAGTATGTTAATGAAATAAACCATATGGAAGCATGGAAGTGATAAATAGTTCAAAATTTGAAACCGAGGGATGCTCTTCATGTTAAAAATTTATATTTACACGTTTTTAAGTTGGAAAATAGTGGGACTAAGTGATCTTCTATGCCTTTTGAATTGCTTGAAGTTGATAATTTGTTGGGGAAAAAACGGTTTTTTGAATAGCATTATGAAGTTTTTTTGGGATTCATGATTATCACCAATGAGATATGTTATGTTAATACATCATGATTTCTTTGGTATTTGATTGGTTGTAGGAATCCTTGTTCTATCTTTAGCCTGAAGGTATTAACATTATTTTGTGTAGAGTTCAAATTTAATTTTCTTGGTCCTCATAACAGTGTCGGTTATATGAGATGGAAAATAAGTGGAGAATATCAGTGATAGGTATTGATTCTAAATTTTTGGCTAATATCCTCTACTCATATCGAGGAATGGGCATGTCAATAGGCACAATTATTGTTGGATGGGATGAATCCGTAATAGAAAACTTGATGTTATAGTGGAAGTGTTTTATATTATGTTCTAACAAGAATAATAATGTTATTATTGGCTTTAAACTCAGAGGGCCTTGGTCTATATTATGTTGACAGTGAAGGAGGAAGACTTAAGGGAACAAGTTTTTCTATTGGATCTGGTTTTCCATATGCTTATGGTGTCCTGGACAGTGGGTAGGGTTTTCTAACAATTTTTAATGTATTTTTCATCTTCTATTGTTTGAAGTTCACTTTGTACTCACTTGTTCTTATCTTATGATCACAAACACAAGTATCATTGCGATATGCCAGTGGAAGAAGTTGCAGAACTAGCTCGTCTCTCTATATACCATGCAACATTTCTTGAAGGTGCCAACGGGGGTGTGGAAAGTGGTATGAAAATTTTTATAATTTGAAATACTTGATATATTTCATTATCAATGTAGTTTATTTATGATATTATGTGTAATGAATGTTATTTCTTTAAATGCACTATGTGGGTTCTTAAGGTTGGAAGAAGTTGTCTAATGATGATGTTGGTGAACTTCATTATAAATTATATCTAGTCACAGAAAATGTCAAATCAAATAAGCAATATTCTATGTCAAAGAGGTTGGATCATATGGCACATTTGATGGTGTTTTCATTGATGGGCTTGGACATGTGGAATTAAGAGTAAAACAAAAATTTCTACATATATGCTCTATTTATTTACTAGAGTTTATATAGTTCATCTCTTCAAGCCCTATCACAAACACTCCACCCTTCCCCTTTTCCACACATATCTAAGACTTCTATGTGAATATTAGGATCACCGTAGCATATTCATACCTAACATGTAACTATGTATAGATTGTATAGAGAGATCTAGCCAAAGAAAGGTAGATCTACCCTGGGGAATTGTGTGAGATTGTTGACAGCTTCTTGAGGGATGCTAAACCCTCTATGTACCTTTTTTTTTATCATTAATAATCTTCCATTCTCTTCTTTTTTTTCATTTGTGTTCTGAGTTATGTTGGTGTACATGGATTACTCTTGGTGAACATACTTGTCTCATAAATCTTCTATGTAAAGTTACAAATTGGTTAGAAACTTGGAACATATAATTCTACACTATACAATATTACTTAAAAGACATGAATTAGTGAAGCTAGGTTATTTATTTTATTTTTTGAGATGACCAGATGCTTATTTTTTCTTCTTATTATTTTCAATAAATATAKTTRAATGTAGATGTGTGCTGAAGTGGACATATGCATATGGATATTATCTTCCAAAACATGAGCATGCTAAAAGACAATTCTTTGAGTACTTGTAGAGTAAGTTTATTATTTCAGTTGTATCTAGTATTAGTGTAGTAATTAGTTGTT
The DNA here is from genome assembly GCA_032191745.1 of Picea mariana. Taxonomy (NCBI): domain Eukaryota; kingdom Viridiplantae; phylum Streptophyta; class Pinopsida; order Pinales; family Pinaceae; genus Picea; species Picea mariana. The sequence continues at coordinate 3,235 of JASDQU010192252.1, read as the reverse complement.
GAGCATACATTCTATATAATGTATTATGTATGTTTTAAATTTTCTCTTCTCAAATCTTCAGTCTACATATGAAAACCATTGTAACTGAAAACCTTACTCTGATAAGGAGAGTAAGGTATGTAAGGCATTAGGCAAGCTTGTATGATCATCATAGAGGAACATAAATGTCTCCATCCCAGAACCAATTGAATACAACATTCAAATTATGTTTGGTTTCAATATTCTTCTTTTATTGTTTTCCTATTTAAGTTTTTATAACTACTGTAATTGGCCTTTACTAATTCAATGTTTTAACTTGTGATGTGAAGGAGCTCAAAATGAATAAAAATGACCACATTAGTCATTTATAGTCTGAATCCACTAAAAAGGGATAAATGACCACTACAAAAGTGAGAGATAAATGACCAAACAAATGACCAAAATTTTCATATAAATGACCAAATAGAAACTTTGGTCATTAATTAGTAGTCACTTATCACACAATCAAAATGTGGTCATATTTAGCTTGGTCATTTATAGCTTATCTTGTGCTCATATTTCATCATTAATTTGGTCATATATTTGGTCATTAATTGCCACAATTAATGACCAAATATACGACCACGAGATATGTTAATCCCTAATATTGGCTCATTACCCCTTAATTGGGGAATATTATATTAGTAATGTTATTTTATTTATGTCGTCTTTAGGCTATTAGTTGTAATTATGTCGGAGGTTGCCCCCTCGAAGAGGCTTATTATCTGAAATTATCTCTTTTTCAAGGCGTTGAGTACTTTTTCTGAGAATTTTCTATGCTATATTGATATTTGGTTCTTAACATATGGTATCAGAGCTCAAGGTGTTGGGGTTTCACTGCTACATCTAAGACACCTTGGAATTTTCTCTATAACTATTTTTCTACAACGTTTCAGAGGGAACGTCTTAGAGTATATTTAGTAGACATATCAATGTACGTTGGGTTCAAAATTTAGCTCCTGAGGCCTTATAATTTCAGAGATACAACCTGTACAAGATAAGGTTCTGGAATCATCCTGAACTGAGTCATTGCGGCATTTTCACTATAAAAACGTTTCTGTAATGTTTCAGACCCGTCTTAGAGTATATTTAGTAGACATATCAATGTACGTTGGGTTCAAAATTTAGCTCCTGAGGCCTTATAATTTCAGAGATACAACCTGTACAAGATAGGGTTCTGGAATCATCCTGAACTGAGTCATTGCGGCATTTTCACTATAAAAACGTTTCTGTAATGTTTCAGACCCTAAACTTTGGAGGATATTTACAGAACTTAGTAAGGTATCCATGGTAAAACGTTTAGATTCTGGGTCATCTTAAATTTGTAGATACACCCTATGTAAGATAGGGTATCTAACTAGTCCTATTGACTAGTCTCAAGAAGGTGTTCCAGGTAAAACAATCATAACTTCTTCCTAAAGTATCTAAATTATGTGAGACTAGTTTCATTGGATCATGGACAGTCTGTAGTATTCTTGGTGTGAGTTTCAGAATTTTATATCAATTATTTTGTGCGGAGCACGCTATACAAGTGAGATCTCCTGGAAAGGCCAAAAATCAGCAAGTTGTGGGGAAGTTACCATAAATTCCACTTGGCATATTGTTGTGGGGTTTTTCTACCCTATGGACTAGCAATCTAGGGTTTAAACTTGCATACAGATCATGACCCTTCAAGAATTACTTTTAACCTTCTACCTCGAATCTAAAACCCTTTTTCACATGCAAACATGGGAAGAACCAACTAACCTTCTTATCGACGGTTGGTGTAGATCCTCCATTGAGCTTTATCTCCTTGTTGTTGTTTCTCCTTCCACAAAGTGATCCTGCAATCAAGAAAAAAATACACATGCATGCTATTGTTGTACTAGAGGATTAGAGATTAAAGACAAATCAAATAACGTAGATAAGACTCATGTATTTGGGACGGGAAAAGTATCTTTTTCATTAATCTCAATATGAACCAACTTACAATGATTATAGAGACCGGCCACCGTTCCTCAATCCTGATCCTGGGCTCCTCCTCTTCTTTGTCCTCCAACTGCTTTGCTTGAATTCTCCTAAAGCTTGAGGAAAGGCTAAAGGGTTGGGACAAAATGGATTCAGCAATTTGGCAGAGTTTCTTTGCTATGATTTTTCCTGCTTTGAATAGTGCCCCTACCCCTTCTTTTATAGGCTAGAAGGAGCTAGGGTTTTAGACGAACTCTTGGCCATGCATGGCGAGGAGTTCCAGTTAACTGACAAAAATCTTCTCGTTCCGTCGGCAACTTTCCTGATTTTTTGCTTTGTTAGGTAAATGCGGGCTGTAGTGGGCCAACCAGCGTTCACATGCGTGCTTCAGAAGGACTGTCGGCGTTCCAACACACCCAGTGATAGGTTAGGGCACAGGTTACTTAATTTAGGAGGTTTTTGAAGAGTTTGTTCAGCATGTCTTTGGCAATGAAGGGCAATGAGTAGGATTTATGCCAGGTAAGCAGGGATAGTGCAATTTAGGGTTATAACAGATGCACCCTAATGTGTGAGGTTAGAAGAGCATCTGATGGCTGAAATACATTACCAATTCTTTACCAATCTGTACCGATATGCTGAATGAGTGAGCCTAGGAATCAGTAATCGGGAAGTGTCGTCTGCAAAAAATATCAAAGGTCTCACCGAGGCAGGCATACCCATGCTCGGGATAAATTAGAACCATGGATACCAATCAAATGCACTGTAGATCCATGTCAATAACTATAAAGAGTAGCCACAAACAATACACAGTGGAGCTACATCTCGAAATCAGAAAGATATACAAAGAAAGTATCCATCTCTCAGAAGCTGATTTGGCCCGATGGATGTACTTCAGAGCTCGAGCAACAACTTTAAAATCTTCTAAGCTCAGGTAGGAGTGTAATATGAGTGTACGACTGCACTACCTAGAGGTCTTCGATGACTCGTCGGTTGTGGATTTGATAATCTTGATGATCAGATTGAAGGCTTCAGTGATTTCGAACAAGGACTTGATTGGACATTCAGGATGGCCAGGTATGCAGACAAGAGACATATTGTAGAGGGGCTGACTCAGGATAAGTAACAAACTTCCCTTGGACAATAGCACGACAAGTGATAAGACTTAGGCAGCATATCTGTTAATCATAAGTCTACGAAGCAGGAGGCAACACAAACTCTCCATATGTTTGGAAGAGTAACCAAACGGTGGAGGACACAACTCTATAACGAG
>JASDQU010192251.1:0-20017 GCA_032191745.1 Picea mariana | reverse complement strand
GAGAAGGATTAGCCATGGTGTATGCGTTGTAGAAGTTCCGCCACTACTTGTTGGGAGGACACTTTAAAATGTTTACTGATCACTCCGCGTTGAAATATTTATTCGATAAGCTAGTGTTGGGGGGAATAATATGCATATGGCTTTTTCTATTTCAGGAATATGATTTTGAGATCGTGGTTAAGCCATGATGAATGAACAAAGGCCCTAAGCACTTGTCGAGGTTGGAACATGGAGAAGAGCCTAATAGCTTGGAGGATACACTGTCGGATGCACAGTTGTTGGCCATTAGAAAAATCGATGATCACTTTGCAGAGATAGTCCATTTTCTGTCAATAGGAATGACACCTAGTGAATATACAATCACGTAGAAGAAACAACTATTAGTGTGCACTGCATAATTTTCACTTGTAGCTAGACAACTATACAATATGGGACCTGATGAGATACTGAGAAGGTGTTTTATAGAAGAAGAGGGACCATTGATCCTCACAGAAGCACATGAAGGCATCACAGGAGGACACTACGCAGGGAAAGAAACAACACAAAATATTATTAGGGCTGGCCTTTGGTGGCCTACTCTACACAGAGATGCTAAGGATTATTACAAATCCCATGATGCATGTCAAAGAGTTGGGAAATCATCCAGAAGAGATGAAATTCCCTTAGAACCATAGTTGACCCTACAAGCATTCGAGAAATGGGCCATTGACTTTGTATGACTTATAAACCGACTAGGGAAGCACACATGAGCTAGATACATAATAACTGCGACCGAGTATTTGACCAGATGGGCAGAAGCAAGAGCAGTTAAGGACTGTAGTGCAACTACAACTACGTGATTCATATTTGATGACATCATAACCTTGTTTGGATGCCCAAATACCCTTCAAGGCACACATTTGATCAATAAGACCGTTGAAGCCTTGACTTAGGAATTTGAAGTCCACCATCAGAAGAGCACACCCTATCATCCAAAAGAAAATGGGATAGTTGAAGCATTCAATAAAAACTTGGAGACAATGCTGACGAAGAAATGCAGTGTGAACATAGATGACTGGGATTTGAGAGTACCGGCAATATTATGGGTCTATAAAACCACTTGCAAGAAACTGAACATGCAGACCCCCCTCAAATTGGTCTATGGTCTAGAAGCAGTTGTACCCATGGAATATTTGGTTCCTAGTCTGTGAATTGTAGCCTTTACAGATATGGATGATGTTGGTGATGTGCAAGAGAGGCTTGTGCAGTTGGTCAAACTGGAATAAGACATATTTATTGCAGGATTTCACTAGCAGGTTCAGAAAGAAAGAGAGAATGCCTACCATGACAGACACATAAAAAAGAAGTCATTTAAGCAAGGTGATTTGGTATTGACATATGATAGTAAGTTCATGAAGCATCCAGGAAATTTTAGAACGCATTGCCTTGGGCCATATGAGGTTACCTATGTTACAAAAGGAGGATCTACGCAGTTGAATACTTTGAATGGAGAATGGAAGGAGAGATTAGTGAATGGGAGCTGATTGAAATTGTATTGCGAAAACCAATTGCCTCGCAGCTCTTAGTAAAAGAAAAAGGAAAAGGGTCTAGGTACTAGGTGTAGTTGAAACTGGGTACCAGACACATAAAATATAGTCTGCACAAGGAAAGAAGGGAGGACTAGAGATGGAAGTATAGGTTTCCTCACGCAGTCTGAAGTCGCAGTGAAATAGAAGGATCAGATTTGAAGTGCCTCGAGACGAGTCATAGGGGAGTGTTGGGGGCCTATTGGCCCTTGGTTATGGAAGCAAGCGAGGATCAAGGAAGAAAAGGTGAAATACGAACTGCGTGGAAGACACATTGACTGATACTAGGTTGAAGTGAGAAGAAGAGAAGAAAAGACGGTGTTAAGTAAGAGAAAGTAGGTTGTCAGACGAGAAGATATAGGATGACAGATCTAAAAGGAAGATGGATTGTGGACAACTCAACACGCAGAAAAAGCTACCATTGGATGCTTTGGATACCGCGCGAGAAGGAAGGAAAGGCATGTTGGTGAAGCCCTAAAAACATGGGTCAATTTGACCTAAGGTTTTAGACACCTAGGGTTTTTGTATCTAGGGTTTTGACACTTAGGTTTCAGACTAAGGCTATCAGTGAGCTATTGTAATGTATAAATAGAGGTCTAAAGGATCTAGGATTAGTTGTTGGTATTGTTGATTCTAGTTTTTTTGTTGGCATGAGTGATTATTGTTTTGTGAGAGAGAAGTGCTAAGTGTAGAGCCTTCTGGTATTGTAATATCTTCAACTGAGTGCGAAGATCAACCCTGCAACTGGGTGCATAGGAAGAGGAGAGAGAGAAAGGAGAAGAGAGAAGATATGCTAGCTGAGAGCACATACAAGAACTGTATGCTTCATCCTAATATGTTATAAAGAACAATTATGTGGACGTAGCCCTAGGGAGAGGGTGAACCATGTATATCTTGTGTTGTGTGTGATTGATTCTCTGTTCTTTGCCATTTGATATGCTGCTATTTCATTGTTGTGTTAGATCTGATAGGTAGTTGTGCGGAGTAGATATGAGCTGGTAAGTAATATATAAATGTTGTATTATTCTTGTATTAGATCCACTTGGTATTCCCTTTGGTTGTAGACATCTTTGTCCTGCAACCCCCCTATAGCTACTTCGGGTGAGACTGCATCTACTTCACAGGTGTTGCCGAAAGGGACAATAGTTAGGGCTTGTTGGTGTGCTCTTGGAGTTGAAACCTGGGTCTGACCCTGTGCCAACATGGAGCCTCTGAGTCACTTCCATGAATTTTCTCTGAATGGTGTGGACCTGCTACTGGGAAGTGTGTTGCTCTTGGGATCACTTCATCCTTTCAATAGCTGACAAGGGATTCAACTGTGCCTGTATTGTTTATGCTTGATACTTCACCTCTTAGAGTTGTGAGTCCAGTGTCTTCATTTTTGGATTCTTAGTGAGTCACTCATACATCTGGGCACTGCGATCACTCAATTGATTACATTCCATGGTGAGGCCCTTGATTCTTTCAATTGCACTTCGAGCAGTTGCTTCTCTTTGATCCCTTACATCCTGGGGAGTGTCGGGCACTGTGCGAAGCTCTAAGTCTGTTATTCATTGTTGTAGCTGCTAGATAGCTTCTGTGAGCTACTCTACTTGATGCATGACTCAGCCTATGGTTCTAATCCTGTCACAGAGCGAAGTGCTCTGTTGACTGCTTCTTCACTTCGAGTTTCTCTGTGAGCAACTGTTCCTTTTCTTTCTGAATCTGTGCTTTCTCCTTTTCAAACTTCATCTAGAGAGAAACCTTCTCCTTCTCTGCAAGTCGGTGTTGTTCTATGAGTACTCCTTGCACTTGCTTCAAGTCCTGGCTGGCTTGTTCTGTTTCTTCTTGTGCTCGATGAAGGTGAGATTGGGTTGCATCTTCTAATTGACGGAGTTGGGCTGGCTCATCTCCCAACTCTATTTCTCCCAATGGAAGGGGTGAAGTGGACACTATGTGACTGGATTGAAGGGCCTATGGTACCCCTTAGAGTTCAACCTCAATTCTGTCGTACATTACATCCTTCTTGGCTTCTTGTTTCTCCATGATTTCCTGTGAGGCGTCGTTTAGGGCTGCTATGGTGAAGTCAAAATCATCAGTAGTGAGTACAGTCTGCATCTTTGTCATGGTGGCTCTAGATTTCTTCTAGGAATAAGGTTTCGTGGCTAAAACCTTCCTCTTCTTCAGGGGATCAGTCTCATCTCTAGGTGGTGTTACTTCACCTTGTTTATGTTAAGCTTCTTTTCCATTTATCTCTTCTACTTTTTCATCACCCCCTCGGTTAGGTGATACTGAAGCAGTCTTGCCTGAGGCATTGCTTAAATGTTGGACCTCTTCAGTCTTCTTCCTTCTATTGGGTCCGGGTGTATCATCTTCTTTGTGCGTGGTCTCTAGGTTTTTAGGGTCAGACATATCTATAGTGTCTGCAAGAATAAGGAGGTATGTTGACTAGTCCTTAGTGATCTCCTTAAGTTCCTCTTCTATGAGCTTGTAGTATGACTGAAGCTCCTCCTTATGCTCGACTTCTCACGCTGTAATGTAGATGAAGTGTCAATTTGCACATAACTTCATTAGGGTTCAGAACCTTTGTAGGGTGTTTAGAGTCATGTGATGTTTATCTTTGATGGCTCTCTTCAGCTGGAGGTAATATGTGTGAAAAATAACAATTGACTGCCACTGTTTTCTCATATCGCTCGAGTACTAGAGCGTGGTGAAATTCACAGCAAGAGGCTCGAATGGATCGATGTCTGGGAAGGTTACACCTTCCGACATTTCCCAAGAAACAAATGTGATGAGGATCAAGAACTAGCTAAAATGGAATTCATAGCCCTGATCCTATGATTCACGGTAGTCTAGTTCAAGCTGATTAACTAGGTACTTCACCCAGTTCATCTGTAGAACTTCCACACACTTCTCTGCAAGGTCAACGACAAAGCCTGTGACTTGCATGGGTCGGTTCTTTCTTACTATATTTCCTGCAATTAATTGGCATGCTAGGCATAGTGTGCCATTCTAGATGGAAGCTAACTTGTAGCCTCACACCCCCTGNCCAGTTCATCTGTAGAACTTCCACACACTTCTCTGCAAGGTCAACGACAAAGCCTGTGACTTGCATGGGTCGGTTCTTTCTTACTATATTTCCTGCAATTAATTGGCATGCTAGGCATAGTGTGCCATTCTAGATGGAAGCTAACTTGTAGCCTCACACCCCCTTCTCAACATCGCCATATGTATCCTTGATCTTCTGTGCTAGTGCGCGATATGTGGCTTTTCCTAGATAGAAGTCCTATGGATCATGTCCTTGCATACTCAATCCTATGATCCTATGGATCAAGGTTGGATATACTATGATACGGTGGTCGAGCCATAAGTAGCCACCATGGTAACATGAAAGTAGTAGCTTGACACAATCGTTAACTTCCTGATGCCTTCTGAAGTGTGGGATTTTCATTACATTCAATAGGGTAGACTGCGCGAGGTTCATCATTCATGGTTGGGGTATTATCTTCGAATTCTTCCCCTTCGTCTTGGTCAAGTATTTGTATGGGGTGAGCTTGCTATGGTTCTTACAATCTCTGAGGTTGAAGTCGCTGAACTTCAACATTGTGATCTTGTCCTGCTGTGCTCTTACTACGCATATCCCCTTCGGGAGGTACACAGTAACCATGGTGTACTCAAAATATCTTGGTACACTATCTCAAATCATTGTGTCGGCCAGAGGTAGGATGTAATCAAGAAATATGGTCGGGATCATCTTTGCATTTTCTAGGTCATCTTTGTGCTTGGTTCTCTTCTCTGTTGTTGGTCGGGATGGCCCAGATCCGCGAGTAGTCGACGGAGAGGCTTGCACTCCTCTCATCGACAAAGCTTGTATACCCACAAACATTACTCTTTTAGTCATGAGGTCAATGAGTACCTCCTTCATAGACTCTTCTACTGCGCTAACTTCTTCAGACATACACGCTCATGGTTGAATCTCTCGTGTTTGAAGAGTAACTAGTGAATGCAACAGGACAGATGGTGATAGCACGATGATCACTGTGTGGAATCAACTAATTTGTGGGCTCAGACTCATAGTTAGAAAAAGTGTTCTCGGTGCAAGGTTTGACAAAATAAATATATAACGAAGAAATGGATTTCTACAATGGGTGAGAATCCTCCATTAACTCAGTTCTATATGTTACAGTGCGGTCCCAACAGTCTGATGGCAAGATGTCAAATCATAAATTATTTTCTACCCGTTCGAGGTGTCAGTCTAATGGTCATATTGTTCCCAACGACTATATTTCTTTGCTATGGAGAAGTTCCATGTGATGTTATTCTGATATCCCGGCGAAGTTCCTATTTTGTAATTTTCCCTTTGTGAAGTTCCCTCTGGACCCTTCTGTAACTTTTCAATCTTTGCTCTCTTCTTGTTAAGCTTTCGAGCCTTCTTTCTGGTGAGCTTCATCTCATTATTCCTCTTTCCATTCTAATTCTTTTCTTCTTTTGGCATAGTAACTTCGCCCCATTGAGATTATTTCCTAAGATTCAAGGGTAATACTTCTTCTCTATCTGGGATAGGTACTTCAGTCTTTTGCAAATCTTCTTGTGTTCTTGCAACTTTGACATCCAAGTCTCTGGTCCTAAGTAGCTTCGATCTGTTCTCCTGTTCTTCAATGAGTTGTGCAATCCTCCTAGTCATGAAATCTTTCAACTCTTTCTTCTTCTTCTCTAAGACTTCTTCTTCCTTCCTTCTGGCCTGATCTCTTTCAATCCAAGGTTTTCCTAGTAACATAGAAAATGGGCCGGTGTTCTCAGTAAATTTAAAAACCTAAAAATATTCCTATGTCGAAGTTCCATTGGCATTCATAAATATCTGGGTGAGCTTTCCACATAGGGTTATCAGTTTTCCTCTAAATAATCTTGTTCCTCCCAATGAAGGTGTTATCACCATATAATTCCTAGCTGGTGTCTGAGTTTCAGAAATTTTATGAGGGATTAAATCACTGTAGAGCTGTGATAAATTTAGAGGACCCATCTATATCTGGCGACGTTTGGACGAAATAGTGGAGATATGGAGAATAAAGCTCAACCGACCATCAATCTCAAAGGCGGCCCATATCAACGACCGAGACGTGTATCAGAGATACAACTAGCACAAAGATTAAGTGGTTGAGGGCAGGCCGGGGAAAACCATCAAGGTTTTTTGTGGGACGCGTGGTGTCCTTAGAAGTATATTGGAAAGGAGGGCTGTCTGACCAAAACCACCTTTTTCAACCTCTGATGTCAAATTCGTCGAGCAAGACATTGACTGTAGATCTTGAAATGACTCAAATCAACAACCGAGGTATAATTCGACGATCAAAGTAGCGCGAGAATTAGATGACAAGGGGCGGACTGGGGAAAACTGCCCTGGTCTAAATCATGGGCACGCGACGTTCTCTGAGACACATCGGGGCTAAGGGTGGTTCATCTAAAACCTCTTTTCTCCAAACCTTGATGGTAATAGATGCTTATAAAAAGAGGGACCCTAGGCATTATTCTATGAGTATTTGAAACAACCGAGCGGTCAAAGAGATTATTCATGATGGTGAAACATTTCTTTTTTTTAATGATTGTAAGTCGTTTTGTATATCGAAACTGACATCCAAAACTGTTACAGAAGCTGAAACGTTTCAGTTTCAGTTATTTTTTATCAAATTGTATAAGTACTAAGAGGCTTGAATTAGCCAAGGGGGGGAATAAGTGTAAGAGCACCTTTTTGGTTGTATCAAACTTTATTTGTAAATTTTCTGAATCTGAATGGAAGACAAATGCAGAATATTTTGAAGTCTCTATGAAAAGATTCTAACGGGTGGTGATATGAGCTTTGTTTCCTTTCATCGTATGTATTTCCTGTAGCCTGTCATTTCATTTAAATTTTCTTATGTTTAAATTGGAGAGTTTAAAGGCCCAGAATTCAACCTGCGACGCTCTTGGTCTAAGCAATTTAAACTATGTGATTATCTTCTTAACTTATTCAGAATTCATTTCAACAATGCTCTGATGCAGTTATTTGTCTTCTTTATCTTCCTACACATATTTTTATTTCAATAATAACTCAAATTCATCACCTTATTTAGTCTTTTTCCTCTGGAGAGTTCTATCAGTCTATGCATTGTCTTTGTTCACTTTCAAAATTTTGACTCCATAGCCCATAGTGTTCCCCTCTTCTTCACCAAGAACTCTATTAAAAATCTCGCAAACAAATCAAATTTATCTGCCGGTTTCCATAGATATATCAAGTGAAATGACAGAGCTCTCTTTGAGTTGGGCAGGTTAGTGCCTCATCTCTAAAGCTGGTGGAAATAGTTACCTCTATCGTTTTTCTATTCAGCCAGACAAAATTTATAGTGTGCTAACATTTTGACATCGTTGTCGGGGATGAAATTGAAAAATTTTTCTTGGGAAGAACGACATGGTTGAGTTCTAAAGTCTGAGAGTAGCAGACACTTAGGCACATATTGGTTGTATTCCTTCTCCGGGGACTCCACACATCAAAAATCAGTTTGAAGGAGATTCCGCTGGTAGAAGAATCCAGAAATTCAAATCTTCAATGGCAACTCCACTCTCAATGTGTAATCCATCTTCCAAATAATTATTGGTGACTCCACTCAAGATTCAAATGTAATTTAGAGACTGTAAGATGAGATCCTTTGACAGAGGTATGAAAATACATTATGGAAGAAAACAAGTACTTAAAATTGGATTTTTTCCAAGGCATTTTATTGTTTGTTATAAGTTACATCTGGTCCTTCCTTGAACATGCCAAACAAATTTTTATTTACCTGCTGTATTCTAATGATGATCATGAGAAACTTGCAATTGTATATCCTCTTCTTAAAGTGGAACATGCATATCCTCACTGTATCACTGATTTTGATAAAAACATTCCATCTGGGCCATGTGATGACCATAACAAAGTTGATGAGTCTCATGAAACCATGGTTGATGTTTCATCTCCTACACTTGATCCAACACCCTCCAAGACTCATCATAGATACAAACCCTTAAATTTACCCCACATCCTTCATGATTTTCCTCCAAAACACTATGAGTACCTACCTATGTTTGATGGGGAACCTGATTCCATATCAGCTGAAAAACACATCCAAGGGTTTGAACATTTTATAGATTTGTTTGAGATTGACCATGATGATGTTTGTATGAGGGCCTTCTCTTAGTCCTTGAAAGGGGACACCAAATATTGGTTTAAACATTTGCAGTCGGAGACAATTAGCTCATGGGAGGAATTGAAGGATGTATTTTTAAAGTTTTGGGGAAGGAAGAAATATTTGGATCTACAACTTATAGAGTTATATGCCTTAAAAAAACAGAGCAATGAAACTATTTCTATATTCAATAGAAGGTTTTTCAGTATATATTACAATTTTTCCAAAGAAATTCAACCCACTGAAGTTGTTGCCATGCTCCATTATGCAACTACTCTTCATCCAGATTTGTCTTTCCTCCTGATGGAAATAAGACCTAAGTCCTTACAACAAATGTTTAATGATGCTTAGGACATTCAACACAACATCTAAGCATGTAAACGGATCGAAAATGAGGGGTTGAATGCTTAATAACATGAAAGTGAATATGAACAAAAAATAGTTGATTGGAATCTTGAGCATAGAATTGACAATATCATAGGTCCTCTTGAAGTTTCCAATGCTAATGATTTTGCAAAAAATTATATTCCACTTGTTGAAAGAGGAGGTTTTGATTTAGATTTTGATCCATCCCATGATAAGCAGGGGGCTGATCATTGTATGTATTCATTTGTAGACAGTCAAGAAGATGAATTTGCAAATCAATTTATCAAAGAACATGTTGATATTCCAAGTTTGTTCTTCTTAGATGACATTGCATATGTTGCTAATTTGCCTATATATGATGAATATGATGATGATTATTATGTTGACTCCTTAGAACAACCAACTGCATGTTCTCTATCATAAAATATTCCTTTTCAGCAGTGTAATGAGAGAAATCAGCCTACATATCACAGTTACAAAGAAGAAAGTATTGAATTAGCTGAAGGGAATTATTAACCTTTATGATTTTCTTCATTCAAATTGTTGAAAGAAAATCCTAAGATCATCATTGAAGAAAAGGAATGTGTGTTAATGCCAAATCACATTGATTCACTGAAAACAATTGACAAGAAATTGCAGCAATCTTCTCATGTGTTTGATGACCCTGGTACTTGTTACATAGAAGGTATTTCCAGTACAAATTTGCAACCATTGGTTGAAGACGAATCTGAAAATGAGTGTGTTCAACAATCCAAAGAAATTGAAAAATGTGCCTATGACAACAATGAAGAAAATGAAGAAGGTTTTGAATCAAGTGAAAGAACCTTGCCATTGTGTTTTTCCTCTTTTGAACTGTTGAAACAAAATGTCTATAATGTTTCAAATTAGAAATCCTCTAGGAATAATGTTAAATATGAACAAAGCAATAGATTTGCAAATGAAAACTATCTTCCATTATGTATTTTTTTTCCTTTAAATTGTTTAAAGCAAATCATGAGATAACAAAGGAAGTAGGGAAGTCTGATTGCATTCATAGTGGCACTGTTTTACATGAGAAAATGGTTATCAGTGAGGAAGAATAAAAACCTTCTCATGCATTTAATGATCATGTTGATGATTACATGGAAGGTTATCTTAGTTCAGATTTGCATCCCATGCTAAACTACCATCTTGGAAATGAAGATGATAGTAAATCAACATGATTGTTAGAAATATATTTCTTTCCACCAGGGGTTTCATTTCATCATACACTATCTTCTAATTTAGAAGATTGTTATTTCCAGTAGTCTCAACATATTTTTCAGCCTCTTGGTGGAAATCAACATGTTAAATCACATGAAAACAAGAATGCAGTGGAAGGGGTGAAACATTATTGTTGTTTTATGCATATTTTAGAGGATCCATTTGTAGTTTTGTTGGAGGCAATGAACAGTCCAAATGTTTTTAATTTTTTGAGATTTGGATTTATGGAAGAATTTTTGAATGAATTATCAGTAAGTAGGAATTGGATCAAGCTTGTGGAAAGTAAACAAACAGTGGATAAAATGCTTGCATGGTTTCATTGGCATTTTGATTTCACTTGATTGGCAGTTCATTTTAGCAGTTAGAGTAGGTAGGAGTGTGTGAATAAGCTTGTTGGTCAGGCATTTTTTAGTTTGGATTTCTAGTAGTGTGTACAGTCATATTTTAGCAGTGTGTTTAGTATTCAGTATCCAGTGGAAAGCACTGTGCAGAGTTTGGTTTTCAGCAGACACTTGTGACAGGTCAGAGCAGGGTACAAAGACATGTTTTGGGAGAAACCCAATGGATCAGGCATGTGGTCTACTATTTTTTTCTACCTCACGGGGAGGATAACATCCCCATTCAGAGCCAATGTTATCACCATATAATTCCTAGCTGGTGTCCGAGTTTTGGAAATTTTATGACGGATTAAATTGCTACAGAGCTGTGATAAACTTAGAGGAACCGTCTATATCTGGCGGCGTTTGGACGAAATAGAGGAGATATGAAGAATAAAGCTCAGCCAACCATCGATCTCAAAGGAGGCTCAGATCAGCAACCGAGACGTGTATCGGAGATACAACTAGCACAAAGATTAAGTAGTCAAGGGCGGGCCGAGGAAAACCGTTAGGGTTTTCGCGTGGCGCCCTTAGAAGTATATCAGAAAGGAGGGTTTTCTAACTAAAACCACCTTTTTCAACCTCTGATGTCAAATTCGTTGGGCAAGATGCTGACCGTAGATCTTGAAGTGACCCAGATCAATGGCCGAGGTATAATTCGGTGATTGAAGTAGCTTGAGAATTAGTTCACAAGAGGTGGACCAGGGAAAACTGCCTTGGTTTAAATCATGGACATGAGGCATTCTCTGAGACACATCGGGGCTAAGGATGGTTCATCTAAAACCGCTTTTCTCCAAACCCTGATGGTAATAGACGCCTATAAAAGGAGGGACCCCGGGCATTATTCTATGAGTATTTGAAATAGCCAGACGGTTAGAGAGATTATTCATGATGGTGAAACGTTTCTTTTTGGTAATGATTGTAAGTCGTTTCGTATACTGAAACTGACATCCGAAACTGTTACAAAAGCTTAAACGTTTCAATTTCAGTTATTTTTTATCAAATTGTATTAGTACTAAGAGGCTTGAATTAGCCAAGGGGGGGCAGAAGTGTAAGAGAACCTTTTTGGTTGTATCAAACTTTATTTGTAAATTTTCTGAATCTAAATGGAAGACAAATTTAGAAGTTTTTGAAGTCTCTATGAAAATATTCTAACGGGTGGTGATATGAGCTTTGTTTCCTTTCATCGTATGTATTTCCTGTAGCCTGTCATTTCATTTAAATTTTCTTCTATTTAAATTGGAGAGTTTAAAGGCCCAGAATTCATCCTGTGACGCTCTTGGTCTAAGCAATTTAAACTATGTGATTGTCTTCTTAACTTATTCAGAATTCATTTCAGCAATGCTCTGATGCAGTTATTTGTCTTCTTTATCTTCCTACACATCTTTTTATTTCAAGAATAACTCATATTCATCACCTTATTTAGCCTTTGTCCTTTGGAGATTTCTGTTAGTCTATGCATTTTCTTCATTCACTTTCATAATTTTGACTCCATAGCCCATAATGTTCCCCTCTTCTTCACCAAGAACTCTATTAAAAATCTCCCAAACAAATCAATTCTAGCCATCAGTTTCCATAGATATATCAAGAGACATGAGAGAGCCCTCTATGAGTTGGGCAAGCTAGTGCCTCAGATCTAAAGCTGGCTGAAACAATTACCTCTGTTGTTTGTCTATTCAGCCAAACATAATTTATAGAGTGCTAACATAAGGAATCATAACAGGCTCCCCTAAAAGTTCCCAAGTTCTTCCTGTCATGATATTTACCTGTGTTTCCTCATCCATAACACAGTCAATGTCGAAGTCTCCTATTCTTGTTTTAATGCACTCTTTTTCTTTGAAGATCTCTGATAAGTTGATAGGGTGATGGTTATTTAAGGTTTCTTTCATCTGTAGCAATACTTTCTCTGATTCTTTCTAGGGTTCTGCCATAATATCAGTTTTTGGATCTGCCTTAGGGTTTTCTTGGTTCATATTCATTCTTTTAACCTTAACAATCATTCTAGGGAAATCTAATACTTCATGGTCCATATCTCTACAAAAAAGATAACTACATATTCTACCAGGGCATTCCTTAGCTACATGTCCTGGTCTTCTGCAACTGTAACAAAGGGTTAATCCTCATTTTCTTTTAAATGATCCCCAACCTTTCCTATACTGTGCACTAGGATCATATTAGCTAACCTACAAAAATTCTTTCTAGGATCTTGCATCCATTTTTTAGTCCAAACATTCTCTCTATGCATAGGTATAACATATCTTTCACTATTCTTATCAGTTCTACTCATATCAAATCTTCTTTCATCTATCAATGCCCTAGTTTTCAATCTAGGACAAATCTTATCAAACATACCTAGATCCATACTTTAGAAACAAAAAATTCCACTAATATTATCTTCAACAGAGCACAAAACTTCCAAATTTAAAACTTTTCACTATTCTTACCTTTATCAGAGCATGGAGCTTGCAGATCTTACCTCTTTAAGAAAAAATTCTCACTTTTACCTTTCTCAGAGCACAAATATTTCAGATATTATCTCTTTTCTTTAGATCTGACCCTTTTTCTTGGCACATAGCTTCACAAATCAACTAGAATGTTGTGCACTAGGGTAACAGATCTATGCACAAAGATTTCACAGTTTCAAGTCGGATATTTTCACAGAGCTTCTTCTTCCTCAGTTCTCAACAATCACAGTTTCAATCCTGGCAACGGAACCATTTTTTGGCATAGGGGCAGACCCAGGGTTCAACGCACCAACAAAACCCTAGCTATCGACCCTTTCAGCAACACCTTCGAAGAAGATGAAGTCTCACCCGAGGTAGAGGTAGGGGTGGTTACAGGACTCCCGTGTCTGCAAATTTAGTTGTGACACATATCTGTGACTGTAACACCTTAACAGGGCACTTAGCAATTATAGTTCATCAACATCCAATCTCAGTTTACAACATAGTTAAACCCCAATTACAGAGCATTGCAGTATTTAACTAGATATACTATATTCAAGCACTAATCACATCCACATAGGTTAGATAGAGTATTCATCCATACTATTAAGAAAATAACATTAACATATCTATCTACCATTCATCTATATCGAAGCACTAAGTAAGTTAACATATAAACACATCAATACATCGCACAAAGAAGAGCAACACATCATGTACGTGGTTCACCCCCACCCTGGGGTTACGTCCACCAACTCTTAGTCTTCTTTATTAGCTTCTTCAATCAGTTACATGCACAGAGACACAAAAACCCTACTCCGTAGAGGACATGAGATATGTGCACCTCTCTAGATCCACCTTCCCTGGGCTAGGTTACAACACTAAGCCTCTTCTCAATCTGTTAAACTCACTTGCACTGAGCTTTGGAAGCCTCATACAGTACGCATAAAAGCAATCTCTACTCATCACTTAGCACTTTCGATCACATAGATTGAAATACTTCCTACATCTCTCAACCTTCTATTTATACTTTACAAAATAGGCCTACGCATGGGTAAACCCATGGGCCGACATCCCCATACCCATTACATAATCCCGAATCCAAAAAAGAGCACTAAAAGGGGCCGAGATCCCGCGATATCCACTTCATCCTGCACTCCACCTTCGATAGCCTATCCAAGTCCCAAAAATAGGTCAAACCTGACCAAGGATCCTCAAAACTTGGTCAAGGGCCAACAATGACTGTCTGAAATACAAAAGATTGTAAAATCCAAGACACACAAGCTAGCTAGAATGGTGGTATATTTTCTCTGAAAATAGATATGTGATGGATACTCTCATTTTCAAGAAGATGATTACAAAGAGGAAAAAAAGTTCTTTTAACATAAAGAATCAATGAGAAAAACCTAAACATCCAAAACCATAACCATAGATATAAAAAACCAAAATGTTTGTGGGCCCTGATGTGGTTATTTGATACATCAGCTTCCCGGGAGCATAATGTTTTCATATGATATCTATTTGGGGTGATCGATACCCCATCATAAAGGTATATCTAAGGAGCACACATTCCATATGGCCCTATATATGACTTTGACAATATATTGAGCGCTACCATGTCAAAAAAATGTCATTTAGGGCCTCAAAATGGCCCTAGAAGTTTGGGACCTAAAAAACCATAGAAAAACTACCAAGATGTGGATCCATTTTGAATCAATGGAAAAATCCACCAGTATCCACCTATATTAGTTCTCCCCCCTTAGTAATCAATGGTCCCCATTGTGTCAATATCCTCCATTAGATGGGGAAAATTCTATTGAATTTGACTCATGGTGAGACACTTTCCCTTGTGAAGAAGATTCCATGCTTTGACGACCCAATAGAGTTGCATGTTTTGCTGGTGGGTTCCCTTCATATTGGTGCACATTATATGATCCATTGTCGCATGTTCAGTGTAGTTAGGATTGATTTATATAGGGGCCAAGTGCTCGAATGCATCCAGAGTGTCCAAGAGAGGTGGAGAATATGGTCAAAGCAGTTCCACATTAAATACCAGGTGCAAACTAAGGAAAAGGGGAATACTTAATTCGAAAGTATTCTCACCCACAACCTTGGTGATGGTGTAAGGTACATATCAGAGTGGGTGGAGCTTCCTATGGGTTCCTGTGAAGTTCTCTTTCTGCAAATGAAACCAGACCTTATCTCCCACTTGAAACTTGTGTGGTACTCGATGTTGATCATGGAGCTACTTGTATTTGGCATTGGCTTTCTGCAAAATGTCATGAACTTGTTTTTGAATGTGATGGATTCACTCAAAACTTTTGGTTTCTTGATCAACCTCAGTCTAAGCATGGGATGACTCTTCTTGTGCAACTACAATGGGAAGAGCTATGTCAATGGGGGCCAATGGATGGAACCCCAAGCACTCTTGAAAAGGGCTATGGCCAATAGATATGTGGAGGGATATGTTGTACATAAATTGAACATAAGGAAGGATCTCATTCCATGCACATGGATGTTTGGAATTGTACATCCTCATGATATGGACACTCATATGGTTGACTACGTCTATTTTCCCATTAGTCTATGGGTAGAAGGAAATTGGTTTGGTTAGATTGGTGTCCATCATCAACCATAGGTTGAACCAAGAAGTACTCAGGAACCCACTATCTCGATCTAAAATAATGGTCCATGGGATCCCTAATTGAACCCAAACACTTTCAAATAAGAGCTGAGCGATGGCCTCGAATATGATGCTCTTCTTGTAGGGTGTCAAAATTTCCACCTTAGAGAATCGATCAATGACCATGAATACACAATCATTCCCATGACTGAATATGTAACCCATGGATATGGAATCCAACGCCTATCAGGAGTAGGTAGAGGGGTGTATATCCTGTTAGAAAAATAGGATCAAAGAGAAATAAAATAAAACAAATGCGGAAATAAAACATAGAACATACACAATACAATAGAGACACAGATATACATGGTTTACCCAGTGTGGACTACATCCACTAGAGAAATTTCTAGTTCCTTCCTCTATTATTATCCAGCAAATGAAGGGATACAACCTACAACAAACTCGTTGTAACTTCCTCTTCTTTCTCTCACCGTATCCTTTCTCAAAATACAATATTCACTATGATGCATAGCCACAATACATTTCCCTCATAAAAGAGGGTTTCCTTCTAGGGAAAAAAACCCTAGCATAACTTCTACCATTATATCTGCGACCTTATAATGAATGGTCTATATTTTCAATGAAATTACAATACACATTTACAAGGCATTTTTTCCTTCAAGGTAACCCCCCACTTGCACTTCCCCTCGTGGATGAGTGTAGATTATTTTGGGGTGTAAAGTATTCATGGGGTATAAACACAACTAAAAACAAATACCTCTGAATTAGGAAGATAATTAGGCTTCGCAACCAACATAGCCCCTATTTCTTGATGGTGGGTGTTAACACCTACTTTGTTCTACAATGTTTTATTCCTCATTCATTCCCACTTGTCATTTAAAATTTAGTATAAGTTATAAATCTTTAGCATTATGTTGTTAAAGGTTTAATAGCTCACCTTAAAGGGATTAAAATAATGCAAGATCAAATTAATGAGATGGACTTAGTTTTGTGAGAGGGGGACATAAGGAATTATGCACATGTTTAAATGATTGATGGATGACATAACTTGGATTCAAATATTTTCATTTGAGTCATAAGTCATGTCATCATCTATACTTCATGATTATTTAACTTAGTAAGATCCATATTCAAATTCTTATCCTCCCAAGAAAGAAAAAGGACAAATCTAGTTGAGCGCTACATGAACTTCCACATGTCACTGGTCGTGATTATTTCGAGTACCTTGGAGAGTCATGGAAGTTATGGATTGTACTATAAAGATTATGAGTATGAAAAATAGTTAGCAAGTACCAATTGTCATACATAGCATGCGAAGATGGGTTGTCTTTTATTTTATACACATCAGTTGTCCAGAAGGTTACATGGATGAGGTTTTTCAAAAAACATATTTTCAAAATTGGCACATTATTCATTACCTACAACAACTGGTTGATTTGAATTTGCACCCAAAAAGATAGAAAATCCCATATTATTCTCATTACATAGCAAAAATATCCCTTCTTTGTAGCCAAGAGTCTAGTCTTCTAGTCACAGCTACGCAGATGGGTAAAGGTGGACATGTGAATAGGAAAGAGCCCGAAGGGCCTGAGATCATGGAGGGTTATGAAGATAGTTTCCACATTTTTTATCGGGAAGGTTGGTATCTTTTCTGTACTAAGATGGATGGTCATCATTATGCTACATCTAGGGTGTTTGTTGAGAGTTTTAATGTAAAATGGGCCCAAATTGAAAACTTGGTCATGTAGGTTACAAATGATTCCATAACAGTTGCTTGCAACCTCTTAACTGATGGCGAAAAGTGGTTTAAAAATAAATTGATTACAGGAGGAGATGTAAATCAATTTTTGAAACCCGAACATAGAGACCCTAATTGGGAAAAAGTAATTCCCAGGGATTGGATTGTTGATGAAAGGATGGAAGCCTTGCTCATGCTTAAAAGATTCATTAGTTGTGAGGGGCGCTATTATGTTGTATCTTTATTTCATCTATGATTTCTTCTTCATCTGGAAGGAATTAAGATAATGAATCTACCCCATTATTTCTTGAGGGATCTCAACAACATGGTTGTGAAGGTCCAAGAAAACCCCAAAACCCCTCCTCATGGAATTTATCATTAGGGATGGATTAAAGTACTTGTCAAATCCGAGCTAGGAAAATTGTAGAAGACTTGGTATCAATTTTGTATCCAGTCAGGTTTTGAGAAGAAAATGCATCCTTATGCTGCACAATCACATGATAATGTTGCTAATCCTGAACAAAACTCAATCTAGTGCCAATCAGCCAACTACTTCAAATAAGAGAAATTGAGAAACTCGTTCAAATACTTCAGATGGTCTTGTGAAAGCTCCTCCAACTAGCCAACAAGCAGATGCATGGTCTTCCCATATCCTAGGTGTAGGTAAGAATCCTTTTCCTTTTGCACTTAAGACTTATTCTAGAAGAACCAAAAGGATAGCTAAACCTAGGGGTTTCATGGAATATCAACAACCTGAAACAATAGAAGAATTTGAAGATCCAGTACATCCTAAAGATCGTATCCCATAGATCACTCCTCATGCCTCAAGCTCCTATGAAAATAACGTTGCTAAGTAAAGAATTTTGATAAGGAAACAAAGCACAAGGCCTCGAAAAAATTTCAGGATGAAGTCTAAAGTTGTGTATAAACCTACTACCACAGAGAAGGTCATCATAATTGATGAAAATCCTATTAAACCTTTTAAGAAGCCATATACTAGTAAGAAAATACCTATAATCAAGCTTGAGATGAACAAATCTAAAAAGGAAAGTCTGAAAATGAATAAAAAGACACCTACAGACACATACAAAGTCCCTGCCATAAAATAGGGTAAGAATAATGTGAGAGGCTCAAACCCTAAGATTGGATCCGAAGGGGATAATCCCACATGAATACAAACTAGATCTCAATCTAAGCATACCAGAAAGGATAGTTTGAATTTACTAGTTGAAGCGGTCACATCAATCTTTCATGGAGATATGACAGTTTGAGAATTCTACCCCAAATAAAAAATCCTAAAGATTTGATTTATGATTATGGAATATGAGATAACATTTTTCTTCTCATGTTTAAGTTATCATTCTTATTTTTTTATGGTCAATTGTAGACTGGGGGAATAAAGGCATAAAAATGTGCAAATTTAGTGTTTTGTATGTCGCTACAGGGAGTTCCCACAGTCGCGCACACAGAAAAACATGGGAGCTACAGGAACACCTGTAACAACCATTTTTGTTGATAATCTCACCCAGTTTCATATTTTTGTAATAGAGGAGGGCTATACCTATGCTATCATCTTATGGATCATGTTATGGATATATACACCTTTTGTGGATCTAAAGGCTATATTGGGATGCAAAGATAAATGCAGATTGGGCACCGGGATTGATTTTTCAAAGGATGGATTCATATGATTTTTTGAATATCAGATATATCTGGGAAGGATAAAGAGGGTGTTGTAGTGTTACCATCCAAATGGGGAACAAGTCCAACACATAGTGTTTTATGCAAGGTTGTTGCCTTGATCTTAGGAAGTTTTTTGTAAACTATTATTATTTTGTATATCAGCAGTCAAAGGTTGAAATTCATTTTGAGTTTTTGTATGGATTTGTTTTGAGTTGTCCCCGATGGTTAGAATCAACCATACGTACATGTAACTAATTCAAAAAACTATATATTAAATTATGTATAAGAATAAATGGATGAATCCATATTTTTGTCTTAATATTGCATTTCTAAAAGATTGTTTTTATCTATCTTTCCTGTGTAAAGACTTCAATTGCTAATGAAATTGATGGTTAGTATGTTATCTTTCTTTGTTTATCATCTTCACTTTTTCCTCTAAACACTTAGCTGATGTTATACGAACTTATGAAAAATTCTTTTTGTTCTAAGAAGGTTGCTTTAAATGGTTTCTGTAATTTTTGCCACATAGTTGCTTTCCTCCTTAAATCTTATTTAGAATGAATTCTTGATAAAGTTTTATTCCTATGCTAGATAAAGACACTAAAGGAAAGTTTTTTTATTGGTGTATTCATCAGGTTTTGTTTTTCCCCTTTTCCCAATCACATCACTTAAACTCTTAAAAATCTAGCCATAATTTTTGTTTACCTGACTTGGTTCACTTAGGTAAGTGATGTTAACAAATTAGGTCATCAATACCTTTCAAATCAAGAAAGGATTTATCCATTT
>JASDQU010192244.1:0-20018 GCA_032191745.1 Picea mariana | reverse complement strand
CCGAGGGAGGAGATGGAGGGATTTCATGGCATTGTACAACTTGATATAAGTATCATGCTTCATAAGGTACCAATCCCAGATTCTATTTATGATAGTTATCTCCTTGTTAGTCATACATGGGGCCAACGTGCAAAATATGAACTTGTACAGAGGAGCCAAAAGGTGCTCGTATATCTTCTAGTATTTGATCATGTACTTGTGCTCCTAGAGCACTTTGCAGTATTTATGAATGGCTGCGTCTGATGGTTTTCATTTCCACCCCATCTTTGGGTATTGGTGGGCTATGCACATGATGTCCACAAGGTATGAAGACATGTGGAAACTTGAGATATTTCTCGACTGAGCTTCTGCAATTGCAGTGATGGCTTCTGTCAGGTTGGTCGATAAGATGTCATCCCAATTAAATGATAATCTTTCGTCCGCGCAATAATAAATCAATGGCATGTATGACAAGGAGAAATGGGAGGCATATTTCTCTTTGTATAGCCTGCATAGCACGGCTACCATTTACTGATAAGGCCTCCTTAGCACAGTCGTAGGGTACCTTCCCTTGGGTCTAAGTTTGAATTGCTTGTCTGGCTTGTACCACCTAGGACATAGCTCCTTGGTTGTGTGTTCGAACTCACCAAGAAGTTTGTTTTCCAGTTTCTTAGTCCCCTTTCTCAAGATGATAACATTTTTCTAATAATTCGGGATGAAACGATGTTATGGGCTCCCTTCTAGAGTTACATGCATATTTATTCCCAAAACCTATGTGATTCAGTATCCAAGCGATGGCGTCAACGCAAGGGAACATAACAGTCTGGGTTGCAACTTTGAATATTCTAGACTTTCTAATGTTCTTAAAGATCTTTAGTTTATCCTGGTCTTCGACATCAATGGAGAATTTTTGTTTTTGAACATCTGATACACATCACCCCATCTAAGTGCTCCCCTGAGTTGTCTAGGAGTATAGAGGTGTTTTCATACATGGCCCCAACAATGTTTGGTTCATCTTTAATATGTCGACCACTACCAAAGGCATCGATGGAAAAATGCCTTGCTAATCATTTTATTTCTCAGAGACATGTCTTAACCTGCAAAGTAGAAATGTGATTAGTGTAAATAAACTCATAATTGATCTATAAAAATAATATGTCTAAGTATCTTCAAATACCCTAGGATTTGCTCGAGTTTCTGTTTGGTGGGAAGTCATCATTCGATGATGAAAGAATAATAGCATGCATGGTAAGCACTTTGGTGAGACTAAGAGCAGAAATTGACTTAAAGGATGTTCAAAGGCCAAAATCAAAGTAGTTCTTATGAATTGTTTCGATGACTATCGGAAGGGTTAGTGCCAATTGCTTCGATGAATAGGTATGCAAATAGGATAAGTTAGTAAAAATTCTTCTGAAGACCATCTGAAGAGTTAGTGTGAAAGGGTTTGATAGGCTTAAGTGTGCATAGGGAAAGTTAATGTTAGGCTTGCAAATGAAGGAGAGAAGTCGTGAATAATTGACAAATTTGTTCTTAACTCCTTCAATGTATCGAAGGAGTTGATAGGAACTCCTCCAATGTCTCGGAGGAGTCAATTTTAAGTACTCCGACCGATCAAAGAATAAATTGGGGGAGTTTGTATGAATTGTGTTGATGTGCATTGGAATAGTTAGGTGGAATACTTCTGATGGAAGCGAGGGAAGTTTGTATGACAGCCTCCAGACAAATAAACGTTGTATCGAATTTGCACTAAGTCTTGGTGCAAGGATGCAAGGTTTAATTAGAAATACAAGGTTTAAAAGTTGTGGTTGTGAGAGATTGGATACTTCCTTCTTTCAAGGGGCTTCAAAAAGAGTTAAGGGGATTAGGATTTATCCCCTATATGAGGTCATGGATGAATGTAATCTGGGTTAAGGACTTGGCTCGACTTGATTCTATACAGTGGGTTTAATTTGTTCGTTAGTTGTGTGGAAGTCATTTGTAAGTCATCAATAGACTTGGGCTGACGGTTATTGTGGCAATGTATGGATGTCAAGAAAGTAGGGTCCAAGGAGAGAAGATAGGTCGAGAAAGAGGGCAGGTCATGGTGTTAGTATGTCATCACTGAAAAGGAAAGGTGAAAAATTTAAATTAAAAGAAATGTTAAATCCTAACCCTAGATTCTAGAATACTCTACCAATGAAAGGCGAAGCCGGATTAGGGAATACCTAGCGATTTGGTGACACGTGGCAAGTAGTGGATAGTTTACTTTGGTCCACTCATTCCTTAGGAAACTCGATGGAAAAATGATTTGGCCTTTTATTTTGGTCTATCGATGAATGAAGGTGAAGGTATGGGGGGAAGGGCTTGTTTTATAACAAAAAAGGTGCATTAAATGTGTGACGTGACCTAGGGAATAAACCGACGGACTTGATTTAAAATTCTTCGATATGAATCAGAGGCTTTGTGGGAAGTCCTCTGATGTATATTGGAGGACTTGGCATGAAAATCATCGATACTCGTCGGAGGAGAAGGAAGTAACTCATTTGATGCCTTGAATGAGTTGATGGCAAGTTGTGTGATGGGAAAAGGCCATTCAGAGGAGAAAACACAAGTTGGTCGAAGCTTATTGGCATGTTTGGAGGAAACTCCTCTGATGTACATTATAGGAGTTGGTGGAAACTCCTCCGATGTACATCCAAGGAGTTTCTATTAACTTACTCGAAAACCAAAATTTTAACTTGAACTTTTTCTCGAGTGCTTCAATTTGAAAGATACAAACTTGATTGAGAAGTGAAGCTTGAAGAGCATGTTTAGAGCAAGGGGGAGAATCCATTTACAAGATACAAGTTGAATATCTTTCAAATCCATAAAATACAAGGGGCTCCATTTTCTTGGATGGATTTTGCAAGTAGATTACAAGAAAATGGAGGGTTGTAGTGTCTGACACAACAAATGGAAAAAACTAGGTGAAGCCTTGAATATTTGTAAGATGGTATCCAAGCATGGATATTTGAGGGGGTGAGGCATTGTCATGCATAACTCAAGAGAGAAAGAATAGGTCCCATAGCTATTTTTTAGAATGCAGGTTTTGACGAGAAAATGTTTGTATGATACAAAGGGGAAGTTAGGACCATGCCTCAAAAAATATTGTCTTTTAACGCATACTTATTCATATAGAAATGATCTAAGTGAGACATGAGTATTACGAGAAAATGAAACATCAGGAATGTTGGAAATAAAAGTTGTGATACATTTCTCTAGTGTTTCTCTGTTGTCGTCAAGCATCCATAGCCCCGACGAATTCACCTCGATGTCACAAGCCTTGATCTGCTACTAATTAACGTCCATAGCCCTGACGGAGATTTGCATGTTCTGTGTGATTTGGAATGTATTTCCCCAAGCATTTATGATGCAGCCCCCTTACTCCCCCATAGGGCCGCGTGACCTCCTGGTCTTGGATCTTCGATTCTCGAGTCAAAAGATTTTCTAGAAACTTAAAGGTCCCCCTTGGTATCTAAACACAGGCCCCCTCAGCTTCTTGGTGCAGGAATGAAAACAACCCATGACCTTTCCCTCTCGCTCTGTGAAAAAACTCAGAGTGTCGGCGTTAGCTCCCTTTCGGATAAGCCCTCGCTTGATATGACCTGGGGCTATGACCACATGATTGTGGGCACGATCATAAGAGGTCTAGATTTAAACCACTTTTGGTCCCGCAACACTCCTATGACCTCCACGCATCCCCACAGTTCAAATTACAGCCCACCTTCGATTTCTTAACCTCCTCACGACTTATGTCCCCGAAATGACACGAGATCATCAATATCATGATCTTGACGATAGCATCCAAATCAACGCTTCAAATCTGTTCCCTCCTTATCTATGGACCAGATTATCTCTCCTTGAATCGACGGTCCAGGTTCTCTTCACAATTCCAGGCTCCGGGAGTTTGAAACCTCAAACTCATCTCTCTTATGTACTCCAACCTTCTGGAACTAGCAATCTATGGACACCTGTCCCATAAATCAACGACTCAGTTTTCACCTGGGTGTTTAACCTTTCAACCTAGATCAACGGTCCAATGGACCCTTCTCGATCGACGGTCGAGATTTCCTCCGGGAATCCAAACTTCTGAGATTTCAAATCTCAAACCTCTTCCTTCCAATGTCTTTTACCCGGAGTCTAAGATCCATTGACACGTGTCCTCCTAATCCAATGATCGTGGGTTACTTCCGGAGTTAATAGATTTGCACCACGTCTACTCCATATCCAACAACCCAGACATTATTCTGAGACTTAAGTTCTTCGCGCTCTGGCAATCTCAATTCTCAAACTGGAAACTCACTTCAGCTTTTCCCCGAAGTACGAGATCTGTTGACAAGTGTCTCCTCTCAGATCAACGACTCATGGCTCTTCATCTCTCTGCACTTTAGGAGTTTCAAGTCTCAAACTTGACCCCTTCTGAACTCGTGATATCTGACGACTCACGCTTGATCAATCAAACGACTGAGATTCCACCTCGGCGTTCCGGGACTCTGTACTTCGGGAATCTCAATTTCAAACCACTCTCCCTCTTGATCTTACAGCAACCAACAATTGTGATTCCTCCTGGCAATCTGAGGCTTGGTATTCGCCTCCAATGATCTGACGGTTCAGATCTATCCTGTTGATCGAATGGTCGAGATTTTATTCCGGGGTTCCGAACTCTGGGAATCTCAAGCTTCAACTCTGATAAATTATCTTTCCTCTGTACGAAAAGTGCTAAAAATCAAGCACCTCCTTCTGATCCAATGATTGTCTATCTTCTTCCCTATGATCCGACGATCATGATCATTCTTCCTCCTGAGCTTCTGATATCTCTTCACCTTGGAAAATTTACCCTCTTTCAAAGGTTCCAAACCTTTGTTCTCCCAACGAATCTATCTCTAGGATCTCGTCAACACTCATGAAAAGTGTTATCTCTTCTGAGCTTCTATCCTTGAAAGGATTGTAATCTCCCACGCACGCTTTGCATTCTCAGGATTTCGAATAACTCAGTTCGAAGGATTTTCTTGAAAATAAAATGCTTCTCGCCCACTTGGCATTCTTTTGTGTTGGTTCTTCGAAGCTTGTTGACTTCTTGACGTTGTGCACACCTTGCACCTGGTCTAAGTTTATCTGGTTCTCTTTAAACTTCTCTAAGTCAATCCAAGACTCATTCGATGCACTCCTTGTGTTCGAGATGCACACCTTGCATACAAGTATCAGAAGAGAAACGATTGAAACTCAACCAACTTCGTCACAAAATCATACAGTTAATCTCTCGAGAAATCATACATGAACAAACTGTAATAAATCATACACACAGAATAACATTCATTCAATCACACATGAAATGAACACAGTCCAAGGATTTGGGACAATTTATGTTTGTTCTATTCATTCATGAAAAACAAAAATACATAGTGTTTCTGCTACTCTATTCTTCTCTACTGGTCTCTCTATTTTTTTTATATGTTACAATACAATAATGAAAAACTATCTAAGGACTAGCTCTATGATCTCTCTCATCCTGTTCTAAAATCTATCATTTCAAATTCAAATCTATTACCTATGTTGTCCTATTACAATAACTACTAGTTATTGCCAGATAGATTTGACACTCCATATCTGTAGTTTCTTACAGTCCTTCCAGACTTTACAAACAAGTTACATTTTAAAATTTTGTATACAAAACTATCTCAACAACCGATTAAATTCTGAGTTAAATGCTTGATTTGAAACTCTGTCATTGTTGAGATGTCATTCGTTTGCCTCCACGTGTGCATTGTTGACTTTGAAGGCGATGCTCCTGCATCATACTCCTCTGGTTAAAAATTTGCATGGACTCCTGTCCATGAGCTCTTGCACTTTCCTTCCATGCTTCAAAATATCAGGTTCTGTGACCCAACTTGCATCTTCCATTGGATGATCTTTCCACTTTACTAAGTACTCAGGATACGTCTTCCTCCTGGTTCTCCTTCCATCCCTCTGTTCAATGATTTTCTCCATCTGAGGTTTTCTTCTATAGCAATTTCTCTTCCCACTGAATTTCTTTCTGATCATGTGATTCCATTGCTTCATCTCTCCTATAAGGATATAGGTCTACAACATTGAATATCGACGATATCCCAACATTGTCTGGCAACTCAAGTTCATAAGAATTGGTTGTGAACTTTCTGAGAAACCTTCATGGTCCTATCTTCTTCATCTTCAATTTCTTCTATGTTCCCCTTGGATACCTTTCTTTTCTCAAATGAGATAAAACTTCATCTCCAACTTCGAATTGAACTTCCCTCCTTTTCTAATCAACTCTGCGCTTGTATTTCTGGTTGTTGTTTTGTAGTTGTTCTCTAACTTTGTCATGGAGTTTCTTCATATATGTTGCAAAATCCTCTGCTCCAACACTTTTGAACTCATCTTGATTCAAATATCTCAACTCTGTAATCCCTCTTGGTTGTATACCATACACAATTTCAAATGGACTTTTTCCTGTGCTCATGTTCACTGAATTGTTGAATGCAAATTCTGCTTGTGCCAAACTCTGATCCCATTGTCGACCTTGCTCAGTGACTAAACTTATCAATAATTTTCCCAGACTCATGTTTACTACTTTAGTCTGTCCATCTATCTGAGGATGATATGTTGAACTAAATGACAAGATTGTCCCTAGCCTTTTCCATAGAGTCCTCCAAAAGTGTCCTACAAATTTAGTGTCCCTGTTCGACACTATGCTTCTCATCAATCCATGTAGTCTCACTACTTAATCTGAAAAACAAATTGGTGATGTGGGTGGCATCGCTTGTCTTCTGGCATGGTATAAAATGTGCCATCTTTTAGAATCTGTCTACCACAACAAATATGGAATCAGTCCCTTTTTGTGTTCTAGGCAATCCCAAAACAAAATCCATACTGATTGCATCCCACGGCATCTCTAGAATTGGTAATGGCTGATACAAACCAGTGTTCTGTTGTCTTCCTTTTTCATACTGACAAATTCTGCATTTTTTCACAAACTTTTTCACTTATGCTCTCATGCTCGGCCAATAATACGAATTGATCAGTTGTGCAAATGTCTTATCGTGACCAAAATGTCCAGCTAAACCTCCACTGTGTTTCTCTTTCAGCAAGTTGTCTCTCATTGAGCATTTCAGAATGCATAATAGGCTCCCTTTGAACAGTAATCCATCTTGGATTAAATATTCAATCCATGGGCTTTTGTCTCCCAATAAAGGATTTGTGCATGCCTCGTAAGCTTCTTTGAAATATGCATCTTCTTTATACATCTCCTTGAGGTGTTTGAACCCCAAAGCCTCCACCTGGAATTCATGTACAATCAAACTCCTCCTGCTCAAAGAATCTGTGACTTTGTTAGCAGTTCTAGCAATGTGTTTAATAACAAAAGTAAAATTCTGTATAAATTCTACCCATTTTGCATGTTTCTGATTCAACTTTTCTTGCCTAGTAATAAATTGCAAAGCTTGATTATCACTATACAAGACTAATTCTTTAGGAATTAGATAGTGCCTCCATTTTTTCAAAGCTTGAATCACTGCATAAAATTCCTTGTCATACATGGAATACTTTTGTTTGGGGTCATTCAGTTTCTCACTAAAATAAGCAACTGGCCTATTGTCCTGACTCAAGACTGCTCCAATAGCTAATCCACTTGCATCGCATCTCACCTAAAATGTTTTTCCAAAATCTAGTAAGACCATAATTGGTTGCTCTGTGATTTTCTCCTTCAACACTTTGAAACTTTTTCCAGCTTCCTCTGTCCAACTAAAGGACTTGTATCTCTTATTCAGAGTGTCCAGCACGGGTGCACATATGCCATTGAAATTTCTGATAAATTTTCTATAAAAACTCGCTAACCCATGAAAAATTATTACCTCAAATATGTTGCTCGGCGACGACATTCTCTGATCACCCTCACTTTTTCTGGGTCCATCTTCAATTCATTTGAAGAGATTACGAAACCCAAATATATGAGATCCTTCTTCATAAAATAACTCTTCTTCAGATTTATCAGCAACTTTTCTTGCTGCAATCTTTCCATCACTGATGTCAAATGTCTTAATTGTTCTTCTTTGTCTTGCTAAAGATTAGTATGTCATCCAGATATACTATGACAAATTTTCCTATGAAGTCTTTCAACACTTCATTCATTAACCTCATAAATGTGCTTGGTGCATTTTTCAACCCAAACAACATGACCAGCCATTCAAACAATCCTTCATTTGTCTTGAATGTTGTTTTCCATTCATCTCCCTCTTTCATCCTTATTTGATGATATCCGCTCTTCAAGTCTATCTTGGAAAAATAGCTTGCTCCACTCAAACAGTCCATCAATCATCCATCCTTGGTAAAGGAAATATGTACCTAATGGTTATCTTGTTGATGGCTCTGGAATATGTACACATTCTCGATCCTCCATCTTTATATGGACTTAATACAGTCAGTATTGCACATGGGCTTAGGCTTTCCCTAACTAACCCTTTATCCAACAACTCCTAGACTTGATTTTTGACCTCCTCATTCTCTCTAGGTGTCAACCTATAAGTTGCTTTGTTTGGTAAACTATCTCCTGGAATAAGTTCAATATGATGGCTTATACTCCTGATGGGTGGAAATGAGTGTGGTAACTCATCCACGACTATATTAGCAAAGTTTTCTAATAGTTCCTGGATTTCTTCAGGAAAGTCTTCCAAAAAAGTATTCGTAAGGATAACTCTAGGATTTCTCACTACAACAAACTGCATTTCCTTCTCCTTCATGACTTCATTCTAGAGTTCCTTCCCACTCATGAGGAGTATGCTTGAACTAGCTTCTATCTTTTGCTCTTTGTATTATGTGGGTAACAACATATGTGTTCTACCATTCTTTTCCAGGGTATAGGTATTCTTCCTTCCATCATGAATAACCTTTATGTCAAACTGCCATGGTCTCCCCAATAAAATATGGCATACATCCATAGGAATTACATCGCATAATATTTCATCTTTGTAACCTCCTATTTTAAATTCAACTTCGCATTGTTGACTTACCATGACTTGATGTCCTTTCTGTAACCATGATACCTTGTATGGATTTGGATGTACAGTTGTCTTCATATCCAACTTTTCCACTATATCCATGGATACTAGATTGTCAGTGTTCCCACTATCTATGATTACCTTGCAAACTCTGTCTTACGACTTGCAAGAAGTTATGAACAGGCTTGTTCGTTGAACTGGTTCCTCTGGTTCCTTTTCTTGTTTAAGAAGAATTTTCCTCATCATGAGGTTTCTTCCTCCTTCTTCTGCTTCTTCTTCCACATGTTTATGTGCTTCAACAATTTGTGCTTCTCCGCCTTTTCTCTTTCTGTCATGACATTCCCAAGATTTATGTCCTTCTTTTCCACAGGTATAACATTTAAATACGCCTCCTCTGTCTCTTCCTCTTCTTCTACCTATGGAAAAAGAAATTCTTCCTCCATATTGTCCTTCTTTAGAAATTTCACCCTTCTTATGGTGACTATGTTGTTTTTCAGCTTCAAGCTTCGACTTCTGGAACTTCTCCTAGCTAGTTCCCTTGCCTCTGCTTGAATTTCCCCCTCTGCTTCATTGGCTTTGCTTCCTGGCCAATTTTTCTTCAGATTTCAAGGTTGCTTGATAGGCATCCTCTAACCGACATCATGTTCATATCCTCTTGTATCTCATATCTTATCCCATTGATATATCTGGCTGTCTTCTCATCTTCATTCTCTTTCTATCCAGCCCTGATGTTTAGTCGGTAAAATTCTTCAATGTAGATCTTCACTGATAAACCCCTCTATTTCAGGTTTTGCAATCTTCTGTAAAGATTGATTTGGTAATCCTTCAGGATAAATTTGGCTTTCAACTTAGCTACCATCCTATCCCAGTTTTTAATTTTATGCTTACCATTTCTCATGCATTTGGCTTGCAATTCATCCAACCATAACGTTGCATGACCTTTCAGTCGTGTCACTGCATGCTTCACCATCGTGTCTTCTTCTATATCTTCGTAATCAAAGTACTTGTCCATAGCACGTACCCAATATAACAATTCTTAGACTTATAAATTTCCTTCATACATTGGTACCTCTATTCTTGCTCTGGCTCCTATTTTTGAAACAACTTTTATCAAGCGATCTTGTGCAACATCCTTTGCTACATTTTCTTCGACCTCTTCTTCTTCTTCGCCCTCACCTTCACTGACATCACCAACGTCTGGTTCTCTTCTCTGTGTTGTCTTCATGGCGTCCAATCTCATTCAAAGTCGCCTCATTTCTTCTTCCATTTCTGCATTTGCTCTCCACCTTCTAGGTGGCATGATTTCACTGCATCACCTACAACAGAAATTAAAAATTTCTTTGATACCACAAATGATACCAACTTTCCTTCTTTCTCCTTTTTTCTGTTGTCTACAAACAAACTTAACCTTTTCTCTGATACCACCTGATGAAGTCCTCCTACTCCCACGTAGGGCTGCATGACCTCCCGGTCTTGGATCTTTGATTCTCGAGTCAAAATACTCTTTGGAACCTTAAAGGTCCCCCTCGATATCTAAACACAGGCCCCCTCAGCTTCTTGGTGTAGGTCTGATAGAAACCCACGACCTTCCTCTTTCGCTCTATGCGAAAACTCAGAGTGTTGGTGTTAGCTCCCTTTCGGATAATCCCTCACTTGATATGACCTGGGGATATGGCCACGTGATTGCGGGTGCAGTCATAAGCAGTCTGGAGTTAAACCACTTTTGGGCCCACAACGCTACTATGACCTCCATGCGTCCCCACGATTCAAATTGCGGCCCGCCTTCGATTCCTTAACCTCCTCCCGACTTTTTTCCCTGAAATGACACAGGATCGTCGATCTCACGATCTTGACGATAACATTCAAATCAACAATTCAAATCTGTTCCCTCCTTATATATGGACCAGATTATCTCTCCTTGAATTGACGGTCCAGGTTCTCTTCGCAATTCTAGGCTTCGGGAGTTTGAAATCTCAAACTTAACTCTCTTCCGTACTCCAAACTTCCTCAACTGAAAATCTATGGAAACATGTCCCATAAATCAACGGCTCGATCTTCACCTAGGTGTTTGACCTTTCAACCTAGATCAACGGTCCAACAGCCCCTTCTCAATTGACGATCGAGATTTCCTCTAGGACTCTAGACTTCTAAGATTTCAAATCTCAAACCTCTTCCTTCCAATGTATTTTACCCAGATTCTAATATCCATTGACATGTGTGCTCCTGATCCAATGATAGTGGGTTACTTCAGAAGTTTACCTGGAGTTAACAGATTTGCGCCACGTCTACTCTGTATCCAACGGTCCAAAACTTATTCCGGGACTTTGGTTCTTCATGCTCTGGCGATATCGATTCTCAAACTGGAAACTCACTTCAGCTTTTCCCAGGAGTATGAGATCTGTTGACAAGTGTCTCCTCTCAGATCAATGACTCACGTCTCTTCAGATCAACAACTCACGTCTCTTCAACTCAACACACTTCGGGAGTTTCAAGTCTCAAACTTGACCCCTTATGAACCCACGATATCTGATGGCTCACGCTTGATCAATCAAACAGCTGAGATTCCACCTCGGCGTTCTAGGACTCTGGACTTCGAGAATCTCAAGTTCAAATCTCTCTCCCTCTTGAGCTTACAGCAACCAACGGCTGTGATTCCTCCTAGCGATATGACGCTTGGTCTTTGCCTCTAGTTATCTGACAGTTCAGATCTATCCCACTGATCGGATGTTCGATATTCTATTTCAGGGTTCTAGACTCCGAGAATATCAGGCTTCAACTTCGATAAATTCTCTCTCCTCTTTACACAAAGTGCTAAAACTCGTGCACCTCCTTCTGATCAAAATATTGTCGATCTTCTTCCCTATGATCCGACGATCACATTTGTTCTTCCTCCTGAGCTTCTGATATCTCTTTGCCTTGGAAGATTTACCCGCTTTCAAAGGTTCCAAACCTTTTTTCTCCCAATGAATCCATCTTTGGGATCTCGTCAACACTTGTGAAAAGTGTTATCTCTTCTGAGCTTCTATCCTTGAAAGGATTCGATCTCCCACACATGCTTTGCGTTCTCGGGATTTTGAATAACTCAGTTCGAAGGATTTTCTTGAAAATAAAATGATTATCGCCCACCTGGCATTCTTCTATGCTAGTTCTTTGAAGCTTGTTGACTTCTTGACATTGGGCACACCTTGCACCTGGTCTGAGTTTCTCTGGTTCTCTCTGAACTTCTCTGAGTCAATCCGAGACTCAGTCGACGCAATCCTTGTGTTCAAGATGCACACCTTGCATACAAGTATCAAAAGAGAAACAATTGAAACTCAACCAACTTCGTCACGAACTCATACAATTAATCTCTCGAGCAATCATACATGAACGAAATGTAATAAATCACAGTTCAAGGATTTGGGACAATTTATGTTTGTTCTATTCATTCATGAGAAACAAAAATACATAGTGTTTCTTCTACTCTAGTCTGCTCTACTACTCTCTCTATTATGTTTATATGTTACAATACAATACTGAAAAACTATCTAAGGACCGGCTCTACAAGCTCTCTCGTCCTATTCTGAAATCTATCATTTCAAATTCAAATCTATTACCTAATCTGTCCTATTACAATAACTACTACGTATTGCCAGATAGAGTCGACACTCCATATCTGGAGTTTCTTATAGTCTTTCCAGACTTTACAAACAAGTTACATTTCAAAATGTTGTATACAAAAATATCTCAACAACTGATTAAATTCTGAGTTAAATGCTTGATTTGAAACTCTGTCATTGCTAAGATGTCATTTGTCTGACTCCACGCATACGTTGTTGACTTTGAAGGTGATGCTCTTGAATCACTTTACCTTTTGAATTTTAATTCTCTTATGCTTAGAGATAGGTGGATGGAGGGATTCCATTTTTTTCTTTAAAGGCACTAGGGATGGCACCTGTGATAGTGAGATTTTCCAACTTGATTATAGATGAGTGAAATCCCTGAGAAACCTTCTCTAGAATAATACAAACATATCTTCCTAAACCATTTCTTCTTAGTCCAAACAATATACAAAATGTTTCTTAGGTTGATCCTTTGGTTCGTTACTTTTTCATATTTAAATGCATGATGATCGTATATTGATGAGTTATGTTCCTCTACTAGATCTGACTTAAATTGATGCACAACAAATCTATACAGTTAGGGATGGGTTGTGTCTAAAAGCCAAGTTACAAAGTTATTAGGCTATTGGTGCCAAATGTGTTACATTTTAGAAACATTTCTAGGACTAGGCTATAAAAAATTCAAAAATCCAAAGTGACAGTTTTCAAGATAGAAGAATAAATCTTGGAAGTCAAATAAACTACAAAGCATTGAATCTAAAAGCAAACATAAATCAAAGTAAAACTAGGAAAGAAATAGAAGTGAAAAAAAACTTTGTTATTTATATACAATGAGGGAGTTGCCATGGACGCTAGCTAACGCAGTGTTTCAAGATTTGGCCATTAACGGGGAGGAGGTCAACTTCCCCTTCAAAATTTTGTAACCGGTAAGTTCCTTGGCCAATTTTCTCTTTGATCATGAATATCCCAAGCCACAATTGTTGGAATTTTGATGTTTTCATTTATCCTCATGCATCTTGTCCAATTTGAGGACCAGATCTCCAACTTGGAAATATTTCTCACCAACAGACTTCTTATCAAACTAGTGTTTAAGAGTCTATTGATGGGTTTCGAACTTGTGTTTTTCCTTGGCACGATTTTCTTCTAAGTTCAACAAAGTATCAATGCGTCGTTGGATGACGAGACATTCTCTCTCACAATACTGTTAGGTAAGTTGTAGGGAAGGAAGGTAAATGTTTAAAGGTAATATAGCTTCTTTCCCGTAAACAAATAATTAAGGGGAGGTCCCTATTGATGCCTTAGGAGCGACACGATTGGCATAGAGGGAATTGGGTAGAGCATTATTCCAGTTTCTTTGGTGATCAACTACCATTCACTTAAGGATTCATATCAGGTTCTTGCTTGTAGATTCAACCAAACCATTTCTCTAAGGATAATAGTTGGCTACGTATTTCAAAGTAATCCCCTTTTCCAAAGAAAC
The DNA here is from genome assembly GCA_032191745.1 of Picea mariana. Classification (NCBI taxonomy): domain Eukaryota; kingdom Viridiplantae; phylum Streptophyta; class Pinopsida; order Pinales; family Pinaceae; genus Picea; species Picea mariana. The sequence continues at coordinate 5,928 of JASDQU010192244.1, read as the reverse complement.
TCAGATAATTTCAATGATGAAAATTATGTTGCATTATCAAACACCAAAGAGTTAGGCATCCCAAACCCTGTGATAATGTGTTGTTCAAGGAAATTCTTTGTTGTTTCATCATTCACCTTGGTTAATGGTATTGCTTTGGTTCAATGCATGAAATAGTTTGTAGCGGCTAGGATATACTTGTTCTACTTGGAATAATGAGGATTAATCTCACCAATGATGTCCAACCCCCATTTTTCAAAGGGTTCTTTAACAACAATAGGTTGGAGTGAAACAAATTTCTATTCTCTTCTCGCAGATTTTTGGCATGTTTCACAACTTCGTGAATATGCATGGGCATCCCTGAACAGTGTAGGCCAATAGTATCTAGCTCTCAATATCTTGTGAGTTGTTGTATCTCCTGAAAAATGACCTTGTGGTGGCCCATCATGCATGTCTTTGACGACTCTATAAACATCTTGTATTTCTAGGCATCGAAGTAGTACTCCATCCTAATTTTTTCGAAACAAGACGCCATGTACTAGCTGATATTCTAAAGATTTTAGTCTAAGTTCTCTTTTCTGCTTGGAATTGAGGTGTTTTTGGGTCATACCGTATTGAAGATAATAATTGAGGTCATTGTAATATGAGTTTTCAACAGATAGAATGTAAGGAACATGTTGTGTGTACATAGTTGCTTCCTCTTTCCATCCTTCCTCTTCTTGATTTTCATTGTTCATATATTGTGTAACCAATTTGCAAAGGCCTTCAACTTTAACAATGTTGGCTAGTTTAAATTCCAGGTCATAGTCTTGTAGGGTTGTCCAATTACCTCATCTCTCTCCCATCTCCCTTTGAACAAAGAGAGATGTGACCTCTGGATGAGGGACGATGATTAGTGTTTTTGATGTTTCAACATCGGGCAGACATTATCCCATATTGGTCATGTTGATTTGATCAAGGGTGGATGATACATTCAGTGATGGGGCCATATTTATTTGGCTAGTGGTGAATGGCCCAGGATGTTGATGTTTATCCAGTTAGTAGCATCGAGTAGACATTCTCTCAGATTGGTCATGCTGATTTGACCAAGGGAGAATGATACATTCACTCATGGGGCCATGTTAATTTGGCTAGTGGTGAAAGGCCCAGGTGTAGTCTTTCTCCTAGTAATCATGTTTATTTTATGAGGAATGATAAAGACTCAATATGTTCTCACATTTCCTACTCCAATATGGAGTGATCTATTTTTATAGGGCAGGTTTGACTTGTTTACAATTCTAGTCTAATGTTGAATATATAGACTCAAGAGACCCCTTGTGATGAGGGGATTCTTGGTGAATATACTCAACATTAGAACCTTATATTAATTATATGTGCATGTGAGGAGATGACACATACCCATATTTTTATGGGAAGAGGCATCCATCACAACAATTTATGTTCAGAACAAGAGTCCTCACCAAATATTGGTACAAAAGACTTCCGAGGAGGCATTCATGAGAGTGAAGCCAGAGGTCATCCATTTGAGGATATTTGTTTGTCCAGTATATATCCATGTACCAAAGAAAATAGGACAAAGTTAGAACCTTTTGGAAAGAAGGGTACTTTTGTGGGATACAATGAGACTTCAAAGACCTAAAAGATCTACATCCTAGGACAACGTCAGATCGAGGTTAGTCGAGATGGTACTTTTGATGAAGAGGTATCCTTTAGGAGGTATATATAATATCATATGGATAATTTTAGTTATGATCAAGAGTCTTTGAAGGATAAGGGTACAAATCTCTCTAGCCCAGTTGTTCATCCTTCATACTATCATGAGGAGTGAGTAGAGCCAACAGAGCCAGTGGATCTACCTAGAGATGTTGCACTAACTAGGAAGAGGACAACATGGCTTCATGTCCCTTTGCAGGATGCAGAGGGGAATGTATTTCCCAATGGTACTTTTAGGGAGAGAAAACAACCTCATAGGTTCTCGATTTATATGGCATTGATGAGTCACATCATTAATTCTAAACCTTCTATTTATGAGGAGGTATCAAGCCAACAGGTTTGGAAGGATGCCATGATGGAAGAGTATTAGTCCGTCATGAAGAATTATGTGTGGGAGATAGTTCCAAGACCAGAAAGGAAGTCAGTGGTGACTTCCAAGTGGATCTATACGATCAAGAATGCATCATATGGCAGCATCAAGAAGCAGAAAGAGAGGTTTGTGGCGAAAGGATTCTCTCATAAAGAGAGAGTAGACTATGAGGAGACTTTTTCTCCAGTCTCTAGGTACACTTCCATCATGACTATTATTTCTCTTTCTTCAGTTATGGGTTGGATATTACATTAGATGTATTTGAAGACTGTTCTCCTCAACCATGTGATTAAGGAGGAAGTGTACATAGAGAAACCTCATGGATTTTTGATTCATGGGAAGAAGTCTCATGTTTACATATTGAAAAAGGCCTTGTACGAACTCAAACAGGCACCCATGGCAAGGTGCTCCATGATTGATGGATACTTGATGAGTTTGGGCTTCACCAAGAGTGACGTATATCCCAACCCTACAAGGTTTTTGATGACGATCCTTTGATCTTGGTGTTGTATGTTGATGATGTGTTCTTTACAGGGGCAGAGAGGCTCATTGTCGAGTGCAAGAGGGAAATTTTCTTCTGAGTTCAAGATGAAGGATCTTGGCTTGATGCATTATTTCTTGGGATTGGAGGTGTGGCAAAGACTAGGTGAGATATTCCTCGGAGAGGAGAAGTACATAGTTGAGATCTTTAAAAGATTCAATATGATGGAATACAAGTCCATGGCTACACCTATGATAACAAATATGAAGAATTTGAGTGATTCCACTTCATATTTAGATTTTGTGGATCCCACTATGTACAAATAGTTGATTGGATCCTTGATGTACTTGGTTAACACTAGGCTAGATATTTTCTTTACAGTGAGCACCTTGAGCTAGTTTATGGTTGAGTTGAGGCAGTTTATTGGGTTGCAGCAAAGCATGCTTTGAGGTACTTGTTGTTGATGATTGCAGCTTCGTGAGACATTTTCCAGATCGTACTCCTCTGGACTGAGTTGATATGATCTGTGAGAACACCTATGTGATAGGTGATTTGTACTCCTTTGGACTGAGTTGAAATGACTTGTGTTGGTCTCTTGTCATGCTCCTCTGGAATTAGTTGAGATGACTTGATATGGTCTCCTATCATACTTATATGGACTTAGTTGATATGACTTGAGATGGTCTCTTGTCGTACTCCTATGGACTTAATTGAGTTGACTTGAGATGGCTCTCCAGTTCGTACTCCTATGGATTTAGTTGATTTGATCTATTGAGGGTGACGTCCCTTGTCATTTAGCACATGTGGACTTGTACCCAGTGGCAGAGCACTAGAGGATGTGTGTGAGACCCCTTGCTATATTGTCAAAGAGTAAGAATATTGTGAAACCCTAATTTGTATTGTAAAAGGTACAAGTAGGCTCTACTATGTAAAGATAATTAATATTGTGTAAAAAAATAATTATATTATTGAGTTGTACAAGTCGAACCTATTGTGACAATAAACACATCTATTTGATGAGTTAGGTAATGTATTTATTAGAGAGTTAGATCCCCATTGTGGATCACTCATCCATTCATATCATTAACTCAATGCCTACTTGTAGGGTTGAAGTGCCCACTTTTCCTAGGCGTTATCTTTCTTGGTCATAGAGAAACCTCTTGTGTGCACTAGGTTTTATGGTGTGAAGGTTATTCTCTTGGAAATATAGTAAAGGGTTGTTTGGTTTTTCCCTTGGTTGAGAAGGGTTTTCCCAGGATAACTTCTTGTGTCTTGTGCATGGTTATTCTTCTTGTGATCTTGGTTTACTGTAGCTATTGTGTTGCTGCATTTTTTATGGTTCAAGTTCATGATAAATTGAAAAGAAACTACGGGTGCTTGAGATTTCATAAAAAATTCAACATGGTATCAGAGAAGTGTTCCTAAAGAGCCATTGCACAAGCTACTCCAACACCATTTCCAAGCTAGTCGTCACCTTCTTGTTGCAACTACAAAAATGACCGGTTCCATTTTCCTTGTCAAGATAGTTTTAGCAACTTCCCCTTGAACATGGGGCATAAATTATTCACAAGAAGGTACAACCTAGTCCATCACACCAACTGCAACTCTCAAATTGAAAATTGAAGAAGTTTGAATTTTCGGCCCTAGGGTTTCTACAGATTTCGACCTCTAGGGTTTCTACAATTCACTGAGGTATTTTTTGTAGCTTGTTGATGTTCCTTTGACTCTCCAAGGATTATTGTTGGCAGTCATAATTCCAACGAAACCTAGGGTTTCTAGCCTATCCTAGCTGTCAGTTTTTCTGAAGCTAGGATTTCTAGCCTAGCCTAGCCATCAGTTTTTCTGAAGCTAGGGTTTCTAGCCTAGCCGCTAGGGTTTGTGAAGAATCTGCAAGCCATGAGGAATAGAAATTTGGTTGAAGATAGGCCTGATCAAGAAAATTCATCTCTTGGAATTCAAGATTACACATCACTCTAGAAGAGAGTGACCTATTGATATTGATAGAAGAAACTCTATCAACAACAAATACTGATGAAGAGAAGGCTATGTGGAAGACAAAAGACGTCAAATCTAGGAATATAATCATCTACTCAGTAAAATATCATCTACTACCTCGCATTTATACATTGAATACAACTTATCTAATGTATGATGCATTGAAGAAGATGTTTGAGAGCAAGAACACTAACATAGCTCTTACATTGAAACACCAACTTCAAAATCTCAAGATGACAAAAGATGACACCATTTCTACCTTCTTCATGAAGATTTCAAAGATTAGAGATTAGTTAGGTGCCATTGGAGAAACCATAATAGACAGAGAGTTTGTCATGATTACGCTCAATGCTCTTCCAAGCCATTGGGAACCATTCATTCAGAGTATCAATGGAAGAGTAGGCTTACCTCGATTTGATCGTTTATGGGAAAACTGCACTCAGGAGGAAACCAAACTTATAGATAGAAGTGTGCAAGACTCCCATCATGATGAAAAACAATCCCTTTCTTCTCATGCAAAGAGAGGCAGAATAAAAAAAAGAAATTTCAACAAAGCATTTAATGACAAGAAAACTTCAACAACTCCAGATCATGAACACAAAAAATACATATCAAAGATTCAATGTTTCAGATGTGACAAGTATGGACACATTGCAAGAAATTGTCCTACCAAGAAGAAAGGAATGCATCATGCCTCCATTGTCGATGTTGATTTAGAACCGCCATAGAGGGATGGAGAAGTAAAAGATGAAGTGTTCTTCTTCATTCCAACACTCTGAGGTACGGTTCCTACTGATATTGATATTTTGTTGATTGACATTAGTGCTTCCAGACACATGACTGGATATAGAGAACATCTTACAGATCTTGTAGAGAAAGAGTCTCGTCTGCATGTTTTACTTGGTAATAATGTCAGATATATTGTGAAGGGAGTTGGATCTTCTTCCTTCCAACTAGATTCTGACATACCTCTTCAATTAAGTGAGGTACTATATGTACCTGGGATGAAAAGGAACCTTGTCTCTGTTTATGCCTTAGAGGATAAAGGATACAGGGTTATTTTCTTTGAAGGAAGAGTTATTCCATGGCACAAGAACTCATGCATGGATTCTTCCCAGGTGATTGGTGTTCGAGAAAATAGTTTGTACAGATTGATTGTCTAACCAGTCCAAACCTCGTTACGTGATTCTATCATCTTGAGCGAGCTATGGCATAGGAGACTTGATCATTTACATTATAGATCCCTTCCCTCTCTAGGGAATATGGTGACAGTCCTTCCAAAGATACATATCAAGCATGATGGAGTTTGCAAAGGTTGTGCTCTTGGAAAGAATGTCAAGGGGTCCTTTTCGAGCAGTGACAATAGATCCAAGGGGATCTTGGACTTGAT